>SNQJ01S0013922.1:158971-188937 GCA_010110895.2 Picea sitchensis
GACCCTCAAAATGGCCCCGGAAGTGAAAACCTGCTAAAAATAGTAAATTGCCAAAATGGCCAGAAAACTGTTTTGAGCCATTTGGAAAAGGTGGGTGGCCCCCAATATCCACTTGGATCAACCTACCTGCCATATTACATTAAGCATCTAAAAATGGGAATAAATAAAAAAGGTTGGAGGTGAAAATTTCATAACTAGCACTTTTTTAGAATTATGTTGATGAGGAAGGATCATACTACTTCTAAGAAGGATCCATTGCTAGGATGTATGGAAACATGGTGTATTATTTAGGAATAACCTAAATTTAGTCTATTTGAGTTTATAACCAATAAGTAGGATCTCGGTTCTGTGAAGGTGGAAGCTTCTTTTAAACCAATACCTTCTTGGCGTGCTTGAGAGAGCAATATATTAGTACATTTCCATATTCATGGAATCTCCCACATTCGAAGAGAATCCCTTCATAATAAAGGGTACTTACATGCCATATCACATTAAGCATCTAAAAATGGGAGGTTGGAGGTGAGAATTTCTTAACTAGAACTTTTGTAGAATTACGTTGATGAGGAAAGATCATACTTCTCCTAAAAAGGATAAGGATCCATTGCTAAGATGTATGGAAACATGGTTTATTATTTAGGAATAACCTAAATTTAGTTTATTTGAGTTTATAACTAATAAATAGGATCTCGGTTCCTTGAAGGTGGAGGCTTCTTCTAAACCCATACCTTCTTCATGTGCTTGAGAGAGCAATATATTAGTACATTTCCATATTCATAGAATCTCCCACATTCGAAGAAAATCCCTTCATAATAAAAGGTGTGGTGGAAAATAATTGGATTTTTTAAATGATAATTTAATCAAGCAAACCATTGGAAATTCAAAGCCTACCAAAATTTTTTCCACCCCATGTAACCTTCATCCCGAAAGGAACTATCTACTTAATGAAAGAGTTTCTAATTTCCTTTAAAAAAATATTTACACCAAATAAATAGAAGAAGTCCAAGCATATAGAGCTAGACTAGAGTAAAGTGAAGGTGGGATGAGTATGCTTCATAGTCCAAGTGCCACCTTTTGATATATAAGGCTTTTGAGTGCCATTTCCATTGAGTTCAGATAATTTTTTCTTTATCCTTCAATGATTGAAAAGTCTAGACTAGTCAACCTTCCATTAAGACCATGCTTTGCAAGATATATCAAAGAAGAGTACGAAAGGTTCCCTCTATCCAATATTTGAGTAATGTTGTTCCCATGCTCCTTCTCGTTGATCGGACCTTATATTTTCATAATTATATCACCTTTTTCCTTCTATTGTTTCCTTTCATCATTCCCTTTTCATCAACTATAACCACATGTTGGCTAAGAAATAACCCATGTACAATTTGATTTGTCTAATTGCAATTTTAATTAATTAGGTATTACAATTGGTGGAAATGTTGTTATTTGTGTCTAATTGGTAGGTGAAGTTGCTAAATATTGGGTGCATGTAATAGAATTCAAAGAAATGGTATTTTGCTGAAGAAACAAATTGTTATGGATCCTTGAAGTATTACCACTAGCTACAGATATTTGAATGATAGTTGCTACGTAACCATTGCTTCAAATATGAATAATAAAGTATGCCACTTATCACTTGCTATGAGTCTCCAAAGACCATGTTTCTATTACCAGTGGCTATATAGACACGAATTATCCAGAGAAGCTTCTATGTGATTTGAGTAGTCCGCTACAACATTATGATGATGAACATATATACGATTCATGATGTAGATATAAAGCATCTCCATGAGGATTTAATTTTTCTATATTCCAACAACTAATATAGTTGCATAGTTAGTTAAAGATACTCTATTTTAATTATTTCTATAATTATTTAAAAAGTTTCTCTATTTCATTTAGATATAGTAATATACATTAACAACTACTTGAAGAATCTGTATAATTCTGAATTGTGTTGCTATGTAAATGTCATTACGGAATTTGTTAAATGGTTGAGTAACTAAAAATGGCTATTGTCTCATATATATGGATGATAGATGTTAAATGGTTGAGGAACTAAAAATCTAAAAATGGCTATTGTCTCATATATATATTGTCTCATATATAGGGATGATAGATGTTAAATAGTTGAGTAACTAAAAATGGCTATTGTCTCATATATATATATAAGGATGGATAGATGAAAGAAAATATATATACATCAAAATAGATTAAAAAATAATATGATATGTATTTTCATAGTTGTTATTAATAAAGCATGTCTTACCTATTCGTGCTTGTTTAATTGATTATTGAGTAAACTAAGATTTTAAGTAATATAAAACTTCCTCAACGCCCTTCTCCATAGTAGAAGGGCTTTCTTTTCATTTACTATATTTGTTTATATGTTTGTTTTATATTTCTCATTGCTTAAATATTTAAATAATTGCACAAAGTTGAATTACTTTGTAATTTTGTTTACATTTTGAAGTGTGTTGTAATATTTAATAGTTTAATTATTCATAAAGCTTTTAATGTTTTGCAAGATTTAAAATCCCTTGGTTTACAATTAAGTGCACTAGTAAACTAAATACCCTACTACGAATTAATAGGGTATGTAGTTGACCTATCATTTTTGGCATCATTACTTAGTTGGTCTCAAATAGTAGACCTATCATTTTTGGCATCATTACTTTGTAATTTTGTTTACATTTTGAAGTGTGTTGCAACACTTAATAGTTTAATTATTTATAAATTAATTGTTTAATTCTATAGACCTTATGCTACAAATATGTTGTTATAATTCATAATCTTTGTTTTTGTTATTATTAATTATTTTTTTTTCCCTTTTTATAGATAAGTAGAATTAAATTTATATATAGTTGATAATGTCATAGTTAAATTGTTTAACTGGTTAACTTCCGTGAGCTTTTCATGTTTTGTAATATTTAAAATTCCTTGGTTTACAATTAAGTGCACTAGTAAACTAAATACCCTACTACGAATTAATAGGGTATGTAGTAGACCTATAATTTTTGGCATCATTACTTAGTTGGTCTCAAAATGCTTCGGGTTTTTTTATTTAGTATGAATAGATAACATATGGTAAGGGTATTTTCATTGTAGGAATAGTCAACATACATCTCTACCACACCTCACATGAAGTGTTTTGAATTTAGTTACAAGCATGTAAATGCATTAGTGGAACTTGAAATCAAAGAACATGAACCCCTGTGCAGTAACAACCACCAGAGGTACTTACCACTTTTTAGGTAGACTTTCAAAAGGAGGAGGTTCAAGGACAACAATTCATACTCAATGAGCTCATAGGAGGAATTCAACTCATGAATATATACCAAAAAATTCTTTTGTAGTAAAGGCATAGTTTAATAATCCCATTGAAGGATTAGTGTATACAAAACAATTTATTAGTGGAAAGCCTTATTAATATTCATATTCTCAACATAATCCAATTCACAAATTAGCATACTTTGAAAGATCAATTCATTCTCGAGAATCAAAAGCACTGGAGAAACAACTTTTTATGAACCCTCTCCTCCTCATCACGGTAAAAGAAGGAGGAGTTGGTTGTAACCAAGGTGAGAATATCTCTTTTAAGTTTCCAATTAAAGAATCCTAGATATGATGCACTCATGAAGAATATGTCTCCATCAACTCTACATAATTTTAATGTTCTATCCAATGAATATATACTTATATTATTCTCTAAGTTTGAATTCCTTTGTAGAAGTTATGATTATACCACAGATGCTTGAAAGTTGAAATTGTTCCCTTCCTCATTAAATAATGAAACACTTTTATGGTCCATGAGAATGGGTGGGAAGAATATGACATGAAACAATATTTCCTAAAGAAATATCAAGACTATTAAAAAGAAGGAGGCATTCATGAGTAAATATTAAAGAAGATTCAGAAGGAAGATGAGAGTTTGGAGTAATATGTGGAGAGGCTCCAATATATCTTGCAAAGGCCCAATCGAAGAAAAATCGACAAGAAAATTTTACACACTATCTTGATCATAGGTATAATAAATGAATGCCTCAACCTTTTGAATTTGATCGGAGGAGGTGATATTTACCAACTAAAATATGATCAAATATGTGATTTATGTAAATGATACTCACGGGGGACTTGAAAACATGCGAAAGGTACTTGATATGTTGTTGCTAGAATTACTAAGTCATCTAGAAGAGGAGCCACTCACGTTGAAATCGATAGTTTGTTGGAAACTTTTAAAACTGACATTCTCAGTTCTTTAAGATAACAAATTGACATACAATAGGTTAAGGAGAAGCAAGAAGAGGCTAAGCAATAACTATCAATAATTGTTTATCAAAATGTAGAAATAAGAATATGTTAAGGGAGTTCTCATTAAATAATGTTGAAGTCTATATCATTTGTGATCATAATCATGCAACTAATAACTACCCTTATTTTCTTAAATTGAAATATGTCTATGAAGGAACTAATGAAGAGAATGAACATATTTGTTCCATTTCCCAAAAGTGACCATGGCCATCATGATCATTGGGCATGACTCAAGACCGTTTTCAATTTTATAATTGTTTTTTTACCAACCAACAAATGAAATATCCATCTCAATATTGGTATCCTTGCATGCATTGGCCATAATATCCACCACAACCAACCCAAAATTATCAATGTCCATAAGGATGGAGAGTTTCTTCTTTTGTCACCCAAAAATAACAACATGCTCCATAATTTCCACAACAACAATTCCAATTTTTTTTAGCTACCACACTAATTATAGTTTCCTAGTAGTGATTGTCTATTAAACCCACAAGTACCTACATAACCCACACCTAATACAAACAATAAAACCTAGTTACATTATTGAGTTTTCTAGTTTTCATCATTGTTTTGTCTCCCCTTTGATAAGAATTCCAATAGTTTTCATCGTTGTTTTTGTCTCCCCTTTGATAAGAATTATAGATACAACACTAATTATAGTTTCCTAGTAGTGATTGTCTATTAACCCCACAAATACCTACACAACCCACACCTAATACAAACAATAAAACAACTCAATCTAGTTACATTATTGAGTTTTCTAGTTTTCATCCTTGTTTTGTCTCCCCTTTGATAAGAATTCCAATAAAGGTTAGCCATGACTCTCAATAATCAAATTACTACAATCATCTCAAAGGAGGGCGAGGAAGAAGTTAAAAATTATGTAAGAAACCAAACCAGAAAAAATCAATACAACAATTCTCCAAATACTGCACAAATTACTTCCCATGAAAGTTGAGGTCATCCGCATTCGAAGGATGCATCACTTCCTCTCTATCCAAGAGGTTAAGTATTGATAAAGTATTTTCCTAAACTTGATTCGATTTCCTTGGGGAGTCGAATAATGTATGTGTTAATATTACATTATTTCAAGCCATAAAATCTGTACCCACTTATTCCAAATCTATTCAAGAATTATATCTAGAGAAAACACGAAGGAAGAGGACGGATCCTCCAACTATCCAAGTCATCGATCAACTTGCAAATATGATGCTTGGAAATTTTTTAGTACTAGGTATATATATCGTGATATTCCTATTGTTGACGTTTACATTAACAATATATATAAATTGATTAAAAAGATTTTTTTGGTTGGGGTTTTCATGATTAATTGGAATGGACTGTCGACGTTTCGGATCCAAATCAGGATCCATTTTCAAGACATTGAGTTTGGGTTCAAATGATGAGAAGAGCTGGTTTTAAATACTAGAGTTGAGGTGAAATCTAGATATAGACTAGGTTATTTGGTAAAATCCTTTATTAGTCTCATTAAGTTTTATTTGAGTTTTTTATTAGGTTTAAAGTTTATTTTAATTTATTATTAAATCAATGTTTATTAATTTAGTTTTAATTAACTAGAATCTAGGTAATTAGTAGGGTTTGTATTTAGGTGTTAAGTAGATTATTGAGTTATTTTAGGGTTTGTTTATTATTGTTATTTAAAGTTTTGATGTCTCTTGAAAAGTTTTTTATTAATTAAGGCTTAAAACTTAGTTATTATAAAATTATACGTCTAAAGAGAATACAAGGTTTTTAATCTTGAGCTAGGTTAGTTTTAATTTTTATTGTTTAATATTTTGAGCATGTAAATTCTTAAGTCTTTTAATATTCTTTAATGAGAAAGTTTATTTTAAAAAGTGTTTTATATTCGAGAGTGATTTCTAATTAGGTGGGGTTATTGATAAAATTGGTTTTAATGAATAATCTTAATATTGGGATAATATTTATCAAAGATTATTAGTGTTTATTATGAATCAAGGGGAGCCAGTTTTTGCTTAGTTCTAACCTACTGTCTCTTTTCAGGTTGCTAAGATGTTTATGGATTTCGATGGCTTCTCTAATACACAGTTTAAAGAGGTGATTTTCTTTGGTGAGGATTTTGGTGTCTTCAAGACATATATGGTGTCTTTTTTTAAGGGAGTGTTCAACTAGGGTAGAGGTGCGGATGCGTTCATTCTTAATGTCAGCTCCATGTTCTTTTATCTTGATCTAGAAGGAGCAACTAGTTTCACTGATGTAGCATTTTCCGCATGAGCACTCTATTTTGTAGATTCCTTTACCTTTGTGACGGTCGATTTTGTCTTTGACGGATCTCATATTATGTTTGATGGTTTCAAGTGGTTTGAAGGAGGTCTTAATCTCTTTTTTGCTGAGGACTCTTGCAATCCTATCGGTGACTCCTTGGATGTAAGGGAGGCATGCATCTCTATTAGGGTTCTGGTCTTTTGGGATGGTGGGATTATCACGGGTTTCTTTTAGGGCTCTATTTATTGCATTCTTAATGTCTTTGTGTTTATAACCTATGTTTTTAAAAGTCTTGGTAAGGTGATCTGTTTCTTTATCTAGGTGTGCTTCATCAAAGATTCTTATGGCTCTAGTGGGTAAATTTTTTAGGACACCTAGTTTCTGGTTGGGGTGGTGATGGGAGTTTGTGTGGATATAATTCTTGGTGTGAGTTTTTTTCTATACACCGCATGTCCTAGATCCCCATTACTTTTCCTCTTGATAAGAACTTCTAGAAAGGGGATGCTATCATTCTCTTTGAGTTCCATTGTGAATTTTATTTCTTTGGATATACAAATTATTAATTGCTTAATTAATTTTGAGGTTTTCCTAAATGTTATAACCATGGAAACCGTGGAAAAGTTTAAGATGACCAATGTATGAAAAACTCTTATATTTTCTTGAATGGTTGATTGATCCACAATCAAAATTGAGGGTATTTTAAAGGAAGGTATAATTTTAAGGAAGGAAATATACACTAAAATGTAGACATGTGGCTAATATTACAATTCCTTAATATGCAAATTGTAAAATGTTTGGTGATAGTTTTGTAAAAATATCGAAATTTCAAAGGATTCTATATAGTTTCTATAAAATTTTGGCAATTTTAAAGGTAAAATAATTTTATTCTATGGAATTTGGGAGAATCATTTTTAGAAAAAGTGGAAATTAGTGAATCGTTTTTGGGGAAAGACCATGGAAAATGATCCCATTCACGAAATTTAGCCCCTAAAGTTTTACCTACTTAAAGGATGTAGTTATATATGTATATTCATGGGAATATCCAAAAGATATTTATGGTTATGAAACCACAATTTAATCTTGGGGGTTACCCACTAATCTTAGGTGGGCCATGGTTAGCCACAATTGATGCATATATTGGTTGTAGATATGGAGACATGACTATTTCCCATGGAACTCTACTAAAAATATAACCCTATATCTAGCTAGTAAACCAATATTCGACCAAGAAATTCCCATGTGGGTAGGATATGTGGCTATGATGATGAATATATGTATCAATTGCTTACAATTAATTTAGGTGTGCCTTTGAAAGAAAAAAATGATGTTGATCTTATTTTTGATGGCATAATTGATCTTGATTCCCACTCTAATAATATAATGAAAACATTTTTGGAGTGAAGTCCAATCTCTAATGTAAAATACGAGTATGAGTTTGTTCCCTCCAATCTATACCTTGCATCCTCAACAACAACCAATATGCCTATAGAAATTATTCTTAGAAAAACACTCAATATTATTCTTCTGAAATTGAGTGTAGTCACCTCTTCTGAAAAGGTATTAGGATTAGCTATCATTATCATTAGCAATATTCACATGTATTTTTGGATCATTAAATTCTATATAATTCATTCTATCATTATCATTAACAACATTCACATGTCTTTTTTGATCATTGTAATCTTTATAATTGTTGTGATTTGGGAGCATAAGAAATCTAATCTTTGTATAACATTTATAGGGAAATTGGTAATTAGCTAGAATTATCTAGGCAATACTTTTAGGTTCAAATCAGAGTGACTGGGATTCCACTTAATCCACTTCACCTTATCACAAAGGTCCAAGTTCTTAACATCTATTTGAACCCCAAAAGAAGAATAAAACACCTACTTCATTAAGTTATAATTAATTCTTATCTGGGATTTGAATTGGGAAAAGAAATAATGCAACCTCTACCTCATTAATGTTAGAAATAGTAATTATAAGTCAGTGAGCCCTTACGTCTCTGTGGATTTTTCAGTCAGTCAGTTAGTCGATTTGTCAATCTGCAACTACATTTTATTTAGTTTACACTTGCATATACACAAACTTAGTCTTTGTGAGTCAGCAAGCATGGGAGTTATTAAATGGATTCGATCTTAATATTTTCCGAGTCAGATAAGAAGATAAGAGTCAATCAAATTTAATTGTGTCTTAAATGTTAAGTCGGCTAACTTCTGTAAGAAGTCTCAGTCACAGTATTTATATGTCCCAATCCATAGGAAGTCTATATGCATAGAGAGAGTGATAGAAACAGAGTAGAGAAGAAACAATATCTAAATGTAGTTAAGAAGTCCAAGATAAAAACCTCTATGTATGTTATGTAAGTTGCAAAAGTTCAAGAATTCATTGGAGCCAATCCTCGATTTAGTATTGTATATTGTATTAGCGTGCAAAACCAAATTTATTAATATCAAGTATTTTGTGTGTTGAAAAGTTATGTTTCGTTTATGAGTTTATATACTGAATGTAACATTGTTTTGTTTCTACATATTAAATTCATTCATTAAGTGTTTTATCACAGCACACCATAAATTAAGTATTTTTCCCACTGCACGATAAGTCCTAAGAGATCAACAACGAATATTAGTGGCGCGTAATATTTGTAATTGCGCTGCACAGAGAAAGTTTGTGCATTGTAGATCTGAGAGTTGGTATCAGAGTAGGTTGATCACAACACATTCATTTCAACAAGGTTTATCAAAGTAAGATTCAAGAGAAACAACTATGTCATAAAGTGAAAATATGGCATCTACTTCAAATCTACAACCTCCCACTTTTATAGGAAATAATTATGACTTATGGCCTTTGACCATGAAGGCGTTATTTCGAGGTCTAGATGTATGAGAGATAATCGAGAATGGCTATGTGGTACCAACAGATTAGGCATCGTACAATTTCCTCACACAAGATGAGAAGGATGCATTGAAATATCAAAGGAAGAAGGATGGAAAGGTGATGTTTTACATACGTCAAGCCATGCATGAGAGCATACCCCCAAAAGTTACATCTACAAAGAAATCCAAATAAGCATGCAACATATTAAAAAATTCTTATGAATGTATGGACAAAGTCAAGACTTCAAAACTATAGATTCTTAGAGGATATTTTGAAACTATGTCAATGAAAGATACAAATCCACTATATTATTTTTATACCCATGTCATTGGGATGATCAATTAGATTAAGCCTCATGGTGAAACCATAAAAGATATGATTTTTTTTTAAGAAGGTGCTTAGGAGTCTTCCTCCTAAATTTGATACCTTAGTTGTGACTCTAGAACAAAGAAAAGACCCGAGTCAGTTTATCTTAGATGAACTACAATATCCCCTCATTAATCATGAACATAGATTAAATAGGTCAAACATGTCATTAGAGAATGAATTTTTCACGCAATCATAAATAAGTCATGGAAGAGGAAGGGGGAGAGATAACTATAGAGGCATTTGAATACTTTCTGTTAGAGGTGGATGCAGTAGTAGTCCTACAAATACTGGTGGAAGAGGTCAAAACCCAAATACTAGTCAACAAAGTAGTCAAAAAACTGACAAATCAAAGATTCAGTGCCATTATTGTAAAAAGTATGGACATTTCCATATGACTGCAGAAAAAGACAGTATAATCAAAACAAGCAAGGTCAAGATTAGTCAAACAACGCAAATAGTCCCTCCAGTCTTATGTTTATGGCATGCTCTGAAGCAATTCCTATAGTATAAGCAGTGGAATGCAATGTTGTTCAAGCAAGTCCTTGTGGCATATGGTATTTAGATTCAGGCTGCAATAACCACATGACAAGAGACATAGAATTGTTTTTTAGTTTTCATAAGTCAATCCAAACCAAGGTTACAGTTGGAACATACATCCAAGTGATTGTCTTAGGAAAAAGGAAGTATAAATATTTTAACTAAAAAAGGAGAAAAAAAGGTTACACCTGATGTATATTATGTTTCTATTCTGAAGCACAATTTGATCAGCAAATGACATTTGTTACAAAAAGGATACAAAATCTACATGGAAGATAATCATTGTGTGATTATGGACATATATCCAAGCAATCGACTTATTGCAATAATTCAGATGAGAAGTAAGAGTGTAATATTCTAGATATAAAAGTATGCAGAACATAAATAAATAGCTAGAAATGGAATATGAACAACAATATAACAAGAACAACACCACAATAATGCCAAAATGATCCCAGAATAATACCAGAAAGAACACTTTAATTACTCAAGGCAATGTTCACTTGTCTCTTCGAGGGGCAAACCTCCAGCAGAGCAGAGCTCTATTACAATAATATCCAAGACAAGAGTTCTCATTCCCTTGACTACTATTTATAATAAATATGTCTATCAAAAGAACCATCTACAAGAAGATCCTTCTAGAAGTGGAAGCTTCTATTAGGTCTTCTTACATTGGACTTATTCTTCTTTATTTATAGGCCTTATTAATATTGAGATTTATTACATGGAAACATATTATTCTACCTACGTGAGGGGTTAGGTCCCTAACATGTACTCCCCATTAAAAACAACCTTGTCCTCAAGGATTGAGATGGGGAAATTGTTGTAGAATGGTAGCGGGTTCCCAAGTGGAATTTTCTAGAGTTGTGTCTTTCCATTGGACTAACACTTCCTTGATGGTTCACTGACATAGTCGATGCTCATGATGGTTCAAAAATTCTTGTGGCTGTAGCCAAATGGATCCTTCTTCGTCCAACTCGGGAAGGTTGGTTTGAGGTTGGCACTTAGTTCCAATCACCTTCTTTAAGTAGGAAACATGAAAAACAGGATGGAGCTTAGAATGACTGGGAAAATCTAATTGATAGGACACCTATCGCACATGCTTGAGAACAGTATAAGGACCATAAAATTTGGACACAATTTTCTGTCGTCAGCCTTGAGGGAATTTTTCTTGTAAGGTTGCAGTCAAAGAAACACTGGATCCCCTTCTACAAATTCACATTCAAAGTGACCTTGATCTTCTTGTTGCTTCATGTGATTCTGGGCCATGACCAAATTCTCTTTAAGGGTACGAAGAATAGTCTCTCGAACTGTAAGTGTTTTTTCAACCACCTCGACCTTTGAGACAACTGGAAAATATGAGAGAACTGAAGGGGGATTTTGTCCAGATACTAGTTCAAAAGGAGTCACACACGTATATGTAGGGTACAAAGTGTGGTAGCACCATTTAGCTAGTGGTAACCATTGATCCCATTGATTCTACCTTTCCGATGCAAAACACCTCAAATATGTTTCCAAACATTTGTTGACAACTTCAGTTTGACCATCAATCTGGTGATGATAAGTTGTGCTGAGATGCAATTGGGCTTCTTTTAGTTTGAACAGTTCTTGCCAAAAATTGTTGGTGAAAGTTGGATCATGATTAGAAGTAATAGAATGTGGCATGCCATGAAGTTTGCAGACCTGATCCATGAAAATTTGAGCCATCATGGATGTTATAAATGGGTGTTGAAGAGCACATAAATGAGGATACTTTGAAAGATGATCAACTACCACCATGATGACTGATTTATTGCCTGATTTAGGTAAGACTACAATAAAATCCATAGGGACATCCCACCAAATAGTAGGTGGAATCATAAGAGGTTGTAGTGTGCCAGGAGATTTGACTATTTCTCCCTTGTTGTGTTGACACACATCACATTCAACCACAAAATTATGAACGTCCTATTTTATACCCTCCTAGAAAAAAGAACTTTGAGCTAGTCATAGGTTTTGGTAAAGCCCGAGTGTTGAGTTATGGGTGTAACATGAAGCTCAGAAAGTACTGTGGATTTAAGTTTTGACTGTTTACTTAAATAAAAATGACCTTTGTATCGAATCTCATCATTGATCCAAGAGTACCCTGGGGAAACTGGAGAATTGGATTGTAATTGTTGTATCATATACGAACTTTGGGATTGTGTAGCCATTCCTGGCAAACAACTTGGAGCCAATATGGTACAATGAAAGAGAGTGAAAAAAGGTACCCTTCATCTTCATATTTTCTGGAAAGTGCATTAGCAACCATATTGTCTTTGGATTTCTTGTAAATGATCTCATAATAATATGCAAAGAGCTCAATCACCCATTTTTGTTGCTTGGGGGAGGAAAGGCATTGTTCAAGAAAATACTTGAGGATTTGATGATCTGTCTTAATTTGGAAGTGTTTCCCCAATAGATAAGGGTGCCAAAGATCCACACCATGCAGAATAGCCAACATTTCCTTTTCATAGATTGATTTACCCAAATTTCTCTCAAAACGTTGTTTGCTGGTAAATTCCAAAGGCCGACCCTCTTTCATAAGGACAACACCAATTCCTTTCCTAAAATCATCACATTCCAAGACAAAGGTCTTTGTGAAATCAGGAAGTGCGAGGACTGGAGTGGTGCACATGGCCATCTTCAAGGTTTGAAAATCCTGAGCAACTCCTGGAGTCCAAGTGAAAGATTTGTTTTTTAAGGAATGCATTGAGGGGTGCCACAATATTTCCATAATTCTTAACAAACTTACGATAATAACTTGTTAAACCCATAAATATCCGCAAGGTTTTGAGAGTCTTTGGGTGAGGCCAATCTTGCATAGCTTCAATATTTTTAGGATCCACCCTAATGTCAGCCTTGCCAAAAAGATGACCCAAGTACTCGAATTTTGAGGCACCAAAAGCACATTTAGATTGTTTGATGAAAAGTTGTTGTTGAGAGAGTAGATGGATAACTCGATCCACATGATCAAGATGGGTTTTCCAGGTTTTTTAGCAGATGGGGATATCATCAAAGAAAACTAAGACATGATTTGTGAGGCTCTGGAAAGTGGAGGGAGCATTACACAAGACAAACGGCATGACAAAAAACTCATAGTGGCCCTTATTAGTTCTAAAGGGGAGCCTCAACATCCTGTTCTGAAACATAGACACAAGGGGAGCCTCAACATCCTCTTCTGAAACATCCTCTGAGATGGCCATAAAAATATTTTTCTCCTTACACTTGTGTCCTGGAAAATATTTTTCATCACAATTATAACAAAGGCCTTTGAGTTGGCATTCAACCATTTCGGCCTTGGTCAATTTTTGGATCTTTAGTGGAGTAGAATGAGGAGTGGGAGTTACTAGTTTAGTGCAAGGAATAAAGGAGGGTTTTATGTTTTGAGAAGAGACAAGACATTGTGCTTCCTTAGTTCTTTTAGTAGCATCCACCCAACTCTGAGGCTGAGCCACGAGGACATGAGCACAAATATCATCCTTGAGGCCACTGATAAAACATTATCGGAAAAAAGCATCAGACATGACCTATGTACAAAAATCCAGTCTCTCAAAAGCAACGATAAAGTCTTCCATGGTGCCATATTGTTTCAACTTTGTCAAACGGCCTAAATGGTTGGTGTCAGTGTCAAAGAATTCATAAATCTTTGCCACAAAGTGTGTCCAAGACACATACCCTTGGTGATCATTTTTTTTCATTGCCACCATTGCCAACATTCTTGATCTAGATGGATAACACCATACCAGAGTTTGGCCAACTCATCCATAATGCCATACAAAGATAAATAATGTTCCATTTGACTTACCGAGTTAGTTGGATCCGATCCATCAAATTTGGTCACATCAACACGCGGAAGGTGTAAGTCACGCTGGAAGTGATGGGGCTGAAAATTATAGGAATGAGAGGAAGTTTCACTTTCAATATGCAAAGGTTGGTTAGATACGTGAAGATATGTAGGGATATTCATGTTGCCGCAAATCATCATAATGACATATTGAAGTTGGGTAGTAATGTCTTGTTTGAGATCTTCTTTGAGTTCCGCGATTGAGGCAATGATGGAGGAATGCATATTTTGATTGATGGTGGCAACATTGGCAGTGAGTTCTTGCAATTCTTGTTGGTTTTCTATGAAATTAGAGTGCAAGGTAGTGAAGCGAGCTTCTAAGTCTTGGCTATGGGTATGGGCCATGATGATGAGGGAACACGAAAAGGGGCTAGTGGGACCACACAAAAAATGGGTTATGGGTGAAGTGTATCACAATGATCAGGGCGATGAGTGGAATCTAATGGGGTAAAGCTGAAATAAGGGTGTTGGAAGGGGACCGGGTCCAAAAGAAAAAAAAATGCTGAAAAAAGATAGGTATGAATGCAATAAGGGAGAAGAGAGAAATCCAATGAAATATCTCTCAAATAATGGTGCCCAAAGGATGTAGACTTTTTTTGTTTTTTTTTTTAACTCCTGCAGAGTTATACTCTGATCTGAATAATACTACAGTAATGATATGCCCAAATGATTAACAAGAAGAAATGTGTAGAAATTTCGCAACTTGAATGTAGGAGACACAATTGCGCCACAATAGATCTTGCATGTTTTGTTTTTGTTTCCGTCCCAAGGGTTAGGTATTCAAGGGTTCTATATACAAGGGTTTTCCCTATGCTATAGCTCTCTAATATACACCCAGGGTCCAATAGTAATACTCGACCCAATATATCAGGGCACCAACTAAGGAGGATAGATCGTGCCCTTAGCCGTACTAGAATATCCAGGTACTAGAGAGTATCTTCCCGAGTGATGTTCTCAGTGACACTGTAACAGTTAAGTGACCGATCGGTTTATCTATGGAGAGATTCAAAATATCTAGGTCGATTCATATACAGGTGATGTCTGATGCGCTACCACTTGAAGGGGTACCAACAAGGGTTACAAGGGTGGCCAACAGATGTGTGTTTAAGTACCACTTGTATTTATTGCCTGTATGAATCCTCGTCCATGGGTTTATGTGCGCAATGACATATTTCTATAGCTTAAAGACACTTAAATATGTCTCTACCCTGAAAAAAATTAACCCACAATTTTATGCGAAGGAAGGTGCTATGATACCACTTATAATATTCCAGATATAAAAAGTATCTAGAACAAAAATGTATATCTATAAATGGCAGATGAAAAACAATATAACTAGAACAACACCACAATAATACCAAAATGATGCTAGAATAATACCAGAAAGAACACTTTGATCACTAAGAGCAATGTTCACTTGCCTCTTCTAGGGGAAAACCTCCAACAAAGCAAATCTCTTTACAATAATATCTAAGACAAGAGTTCTCATACTTTCAACTCCTATTTATACTAAATATTTCTATCAAAAGAACCATCTAGAGGAACATCCTTCTAGAAGCAAAACCTTCTATTAGGTCTTCTTACATTGGACTTATTCTTCTTTATTGCAAGGCCTTATTAATATTGACCTTTATTACATGGAAATATATTATTCTACCTATGTGATGGGTTAGGTCCCTAACAAACAAAATGTTCCCATTGAGATTGAAGCCATCCAAGAAGAGGAATACATGACTAGTTGTTGGTAAAGAAAAAGATGCGTAGTTAGACACTACATTTACAGCAGGAAGTGCGCACAGTTCCAATGACGAATATCGTCTGTGCTATATCAGAAAAGGAGAAAGTGTCACATAAATGCAAGACATATTTCAATCTGAAGTGCAGGATGATTCCTGGCTATGGAATTTCATATTTGGACACTTGAACTTTGGAGGTATGAAGTTACTACACACAAAGGATATGGTTAAAGGATTTCCATTAATAGAAAAAATAGAAAGAATATGTGAAGGCTACATATTTGGAAAGAAGCAGAAAGAATCATTTCTAGTTGGCAAGTCATACAGAGAAAAAGCTCCACTGGAAATAGTACATTCAGAAATTTGTGGACCAATGCAAACTCCATCTATAAGAGGGAGTGCATGTTTTCTTACATTTATTAATGGTTTCTCAAGAAAGACATGGATTTATTTTCTAAATCATAAATATGATGCATTGGGTTGTTTTTAGCAGTTCAAATCACTTGTGGAGAAGCATAATGGTTATTACATCAAGTATATAAGAACTAACAGAGGAGAAGAATATATGTCAAGAGACTTTCAGAACTTTTGTAAAGTTCATGGCATCTACAAGGAATTTATAGTGCGGTATACACCACAACATAATGGTGTCTTTGAAAGGAAGAATAGAACCATCATGGATATGGCGCGCAATATGTTGACAACCAAACATTTTTCAAATGAATATTGGGTTGAGGCAGTAGCAAATACAATATACATCTTGAACATATGTCCGACAAAGAGTATGAAAAGAAAAGTTCCTCAAGAATCCTGGAAAAGAATGAAGCATAATGTGGTGCAGTTAATTTTTTTTGTTGTGTCGCATACACACATGTTTGAGATGAGCTGATAAAGAAGCTAGACAAAAAATGACAAAAATGTGTATTTTTTGGGTATTTTGAAGATACAGAAGGATACAAGTTGTATGATCATGTCGCAAGAAAGGTCGTAATCAATTGCAATGATCAATTTTTGGAGAATGAAGCATGGGATGGATGCATAACAAAGACATTCATAATTATTAATGCAATGGAGCATGATGACATAGAAGAAGAGGTGGCTCAAACACCATGTACAACTAAGTGCACAACTCCTTATACAATTGTGACACATACCCCATCACAAACAACTCCAGTAAGATCAACAAGTTCGTAGTATACACCTAGAGAGCAAAAACTCCAGCAGGAAGTCCAAGTAGTTCTACATCCCTAGATCCAACATTTGCAAGTTTGTTACCAAGGAAGACAAGAAGTCTATGTGACATCTATAATGAGGACATATCAAATTCATTTTATGTTTTTTCTCTATTTTCAGAAATAGATGATCCATTAACTTTTGAAGAAGTTGTCAAAGATGATGTATGGGAACAAGACATGGATGAAGAAATTAGATGCATAAATAATAATCAAACATGGAAGTTGGTAAATGTACCTGAAGACAAGGATGTGATAAGTGTCAAATGGATTTATAAAACCAAGCATGATACAGAAGAAAATGTGCAGAATCACAAGGAAATGTTATTTGCAAGAGGTTTTACACAACAACCTGGAATTGATTTCAATGAAATATTTTCACCAATTGCATGCATGGACACAGTGAGAACTTTGTTAGTCATTGCCGCCTAGAACAAATGAACAATTTATCAAATGGATGTAAATTCAACTTTTTTAAATGGACATTTCGAAGAAGAAGTATATGTTGAACAAACACAAGGATATGAGGTTCCAAGACAAGAAGACAAAGTGTACATATTTAAGAAAGCATAGAGGTTCCAAGACAAGAAGACAAATTGTACATATGGGTTAAAACAAGCCCCAGAGCTTCATACAATCGCATACATTCCTATCTCACACATAATGAATTTCAAAGAAGTGAATGTGAGCCAACACTGTACATCAAAGAAAATTAGTAATGTAATATGATAATTTTTTTTCTTATATGTAGATGATTTGATTTTTACAGGTGATTTTGGCATAGAAAAAATTAAGTGAATCATGAATGATGAATTTAAAATGAATTATTTAGGTCTTATTAGATATTTTTGGGTATTGAAGTTCATGAGTTCAAATCTGGTATATTTATCTCACAATCTAAGTATGCAAATGAAATTCTGAAAATATTCAATATGATAAATTCCAAAGCATCCCCAAAATATTTCATAATAGGATATAAGTTAAGCAAGGAATATGAAGGGTCCAAGGTGGATCCCACACTTTTTAAAAGACTAGTAGGCAGTCTTATGTATAACAACAACAAGACATGACATTATGTATGGAGTGAGCCTAATTTAAAGGTTCATGGAAACTCCAAAAGAATCCCATTGGAAAGCAGGAAAGAGAATTATGAGATATGTGAATGGAACATAATATTTTGGCATTAGATATTCTACTTCAAAAGATTTCAGACTTATTGGATACAATGACAGTGGTTGTGGAGGGAGCATAAATGATAGGAAAAGTACCTCTAGGTACACATTTCACTTTGGAACAAGTATAGTATCATGGACATCAAGGAAGCAACCCATAGTGACTTTCTTCAACATAAGCATAGTGCGTCGCAACTATAAGAGCAAATTTCCAAGCAGTTTGAATGAGAAGAATGATAAAATATGTGTTTCAGGAACAACATGAACCAACTACAATATTTTGTGACAACAATTCAACTATCATATTATCAAAAAATCATGTGTTTCACAAGAAAACCAAACACATTGATATAAGGTATCATTTTATCATAGAATTGGTAAATAAAAAAGAGATCTATTTAGAATTTTGTAGGTCAAAAGAACAAGTCACAGATTTTTCACAAAATATTTAGCAAGAGATGCATTTCAACATCTGTTTAGTAGTCTAAGAGTCTGCGTAAGATGAATGACCGTTCATGTCAAGTCAAATTTTGATGTAAATATTTTTTTGTAATCCCACATACTTATAATTAAGGGGGGGTGTTGGAAATAGTAATTACAAGTCGGTGAGCCCTTACGTCTCCACTGATTTGTCAGTTAGTCAGTATGTCAGTGTGCAACTACACTTTATTTAGTTTACACTTGCGTTTAAACAAACTTAATCTTTGTCTGTCGATAAGCACGGGAGTTATTAAATGGAGTTGATCTTAATATTTCTCGAGTCAGATAAGTAGATAAGAGTGAGTTGAATTTAATTGTGTCTTAAATGTTAAGTCAATTAGCTTCTGTAAGAAGTCTTAGTCACATTCTTTACATTTCCGAGTGTGTAGGAAGTCGATATGCACAGAGAGAGGGATAGACACATAACAAAGAAGCAACAATAGTAGCTGAAGGTAGATAGGAACTCTGAGAGCACAAGCTCTATGTATGTTTTGTAAATTGTAGAAGTTCAAGAAGTCATTGGAGTCGAAACTCGATTCAGTATTGTATTTTGTATTAACGCGAAGCGCCGAAATTATTAATATCAAGTATTTTGTGTGTTGACAAGTTTTATTGTATTTCTGAGTTTATATGCAATATAACACTATGTTGTTTTTGCATCTATAATTCATTCATTAAGTGTTTGATTACAACGCACAATAGTTTTCCCATTGCAAGGTAAGTCGTGAGAGATCAACGACAATAGTATTTGTAACTTCTTTGCTTCTGTGTGCGGTAGATCCGAGAATTAAGTTATACTTAGGATTATGAATTAACTAAATTGAAATTGGTTGAAATTAGTATATTAATCAAATGAATAAAGTGTTGCACGCTATTTACTTTACGTTGAGAATATAATATTAGGATAATGAGTTAACGTTTTGTTTTCTTGATATTTTATTGAAATTATAAATTTTGATATTTTTATTACATTTACATTATACAATTTCAACAGGCATGAAACTAATTCGGGCAAAACAAAACTTTCAAACAAAACTAATTTTGATGAAAACAAACGTTCAAACAAAACTAATTTTTGATCGAATTTCTTATTTTTTGTTATTTTTTCCCAAACGAAAACAAGTAAACCGTACAAAAGAAATAGACTTATTTTGAAAAATTTGAAATACAATTATATTTCACAATAGCATGTTATCCCCGTATGGATGCAGGTTGGTGGGCTGTGTTGTGATCATTCTGGGAATTTATGTTGCTTTGTGGGGCAAAGCAAATGACTTCACAACCCAAGTTGGTAAGGAATCTGAGAACCATATTCAGTTTTGGGCATCACTATTTGAAAAGGAACAGACCACCGTTTAAAAAAAATCAATTTGTAACAACATTCATAATCTGAGCCATTCATTAAAAATGATAGAGGAGTGATATTTTCCTATCCATGCTTGAAGAAAGTGGTCATATGCTTTGGTTAACAATGTAATATTTGTCAGATGGACATAGGAGTGAGTTAGCAGAAGATTGAAAATGCCATTTACTACTACAATAGGGTCACTAAGCATCAAAATTTGCATTAGTTCCATTTGTTATTTTTTTCTTGAGGCCTAACCCACTATCTAATACAATTAGGGTATATGATTTTACACAATTGCCATGGATTATAATTCCACTTTGCATAATTTTCAAGCATCAAAATGACATTTGATATTCATTTAGAGTGTCTAGCCAATGTCATTTTTCTATTTTACATTAGAATATTTTTTTCAATAATTTTATTTATTTAATTAATTAATAAATAAACTATAATTAATTAATGATTTATTTAGTTATTTGTTTTATAACTAATAATAATAATAATTTATTTTTAAGGTCACACCAAATTGGTGTATGAGACCCCCTTGTTTGTGGGACAAGGGACTCCCTCCGCCGAGCTATTTGACTCGTAAAGTCTACGAAGGTATACATACCCTACCCCCCTCTCGATTTGAACCTATGACCTCTTAAGAGGAAACACATGTTTTTAACTATATTGCATTAGAAATCTCTACAGCCAAACCAATCAACTTTGTAATACAAAAATAGAAGGTCTCACAAACCAAGGTGTTCCATAATTATAAAAATAAAAAGCATGTTTTTTCTATTATCATGTAACAAAATTCACTTCTTCTAATTATTCTAGACTACTGCACATATTCAAAAATCACAAGAACGCAATTACATAGCACTGGTAACAAATCTTTCAAAGGAATTCCAATTGAGCACCTATTCGTGCAAGTCCTCTAAATCTTCAGGTTCTTCCAGTGTTACAACTTGCACCATGAAAACCACTTTTCCTTCCTCTTTGGACTCTAGTCCTCTAAATCTTCAGGTTCGTCCAGCGCTACAACTTGCAACATGAAAACCACTTTTCCTTCTTCTTTTGACTCTGGTTTAGCTTTCATTTATCTTTCCATCATTTCTTCTAGGACTCCTGATCTTATGGAAGAAGAATCACTACCCTCAATTTTATGCAAGGAATTCTCTAGACCTACCACATTAGCTGAAACCTAGTTCATTTCATCATCCATTGTTTGATTTTTATTCTTCCCGGTCTCAAAGGAAATTCTCCATTTTGGCTTCAAGAGCATGCAGGGCCCAATTTTCTTTAGAAATCATTTGTAAGTGCTAGATGTTTTCTTAGCCTTCTACTATTAAGGATTCTTCCTACATTTGGTGACAATTCCTCCGTTGAGTCGTCAATATTTCCTTTCGGTGATTGGCCTCCTCCATTTACCTTTCAAAAGTCCTCATTTTTCTGTTAAAACAAGTGATCTCACAAGAATCACATCGATGGTTTTGATAATGTGCCATTCCTTAATCCACAAGGCTTATCCCTTTCCATCTCTTCTCCATGGCTAGAAGCCACGGAGAGGGGTTCCTACCATTGACTTGACAGAAAATGCAACAAGGGAATAAAAATGCGTTAAAACCATTTAAAAGAGTGGAAAGCTGGTGTGCGATGAAACCTTAATTGTCCTTCCTTGATTGAGATCTAGTTTGATGAACTACCCCATCTAATCATATAGTGAGTTATTACCTTGAGATTTGGATGATCACTATGATTTGAGAAATTACGAGGAACGGAAACAAAGCACCCCCATATTTGTTTGAATTTTTACGATCATAAGCATGTATCAAAATGAAATGAGAATGTCTCCCCTTATAGTCCATAACTTCACTAACACTAATAAAAGACACAATAATGTTTTAGGGCACTGCAAGAAGTGATGTCTTCCTTCGATTAAAAATGATCTCCACTTGTGTTGATTGCCAACCCCCAATCAATACAACAATATGATGACAAAAGAATCTTAAATTCCTCTCTCCACCAACATTAGGACTCTTAGACTAAGTGTAGAGAATATTAAAGATATGTCCAAGGTACTAGAACTAGGAGAAAATAGGTCATGCACAATTTCCATGCCTAATAATGCATCATGGCGAACCCACCTTTCATTGATCTCCTTGAAACTTTCCATATCTAGAAGATCAAGTGGGTGGTTGTGGTTTTTGTATTGAAAAATAAGGACTCTATACAAGTTGAAGTTGAGTATGAGAAACATGTGATCGACCACTTTTCTCCCTAGGAAAAACATGATCAAGATCAAATCTGATGTTTTTCAAGCAATTTCTTAAGTAAAACTCATGATTTTGACATAATAACATCATTGACTTCTCTTCAAGGGATAGGGTGACAAATATAAGTGTAACATGCTTGCTCCAGATTCCTAATCAAGAAATATGAAAGTTTATTGAATTTTGTATTTTTCCCACATATCTCCGAGGCACCATGAGAGAAATTAGGGTCTCCTCTAATAACCACAATTTCTCCCTTCCTCCCTGAAGCCAAGAACTTCTAAATAAGTTCTCCCATAAATTCAATTTGTTAGGGTAGGGTGTGTATAGGTTTAAGAAGGTGAGAGTTTTCCCTAATTTGAGAGATAAAAGGGAGGTTCCCAAACTTGACGTGAAATTCCATGAGTTATAAAGTGTAAAGAGGCTTGTCTTCGATCCTGTATCTAACCCCCTAGATCATCCTATCACATCAATAAAACTAAATTCCTGGCCTTTTAAAATCCTGGAAAGTTCAAGAGTTACTTTCTTTAACATTCAAGATCAGTTCATGTAGGTATATGATAGATGTATTATGTGTTTGAATCAACCACTTCAAGGCCGATTTCTTTGAGGGATTGACCATCCCTCTATATATAAAGGTTAAAAAAAATCATTTTACAGCTCCCCTTAAGGGAAGATTCTCTATGGGCGTCGATTAATGACTCCTACCTACTACTTCTATCTTCTGAATTATATTTTTTTATGAGACATGGAAATGTCGGATTTTCTAATTCTCTAACCTGTGTTGGGATTTTTTTCATACAATTAACAAATTCCTCCTTCAAAAAACCAATGTCATCTATTACAAGGTCTGAGATTGTATTTATAAGTTTCAGATGAGGGGATACTTCAAGAGAAATAGGCATAGGAACCTTCTCTAGAGGAGGGGATGTGGATCTAAAGGGTTGGAATGGAGAGAGTCTATCCTATACCTTCCACTAGGATAAGGGAGGATTTCTTGGGTTTAGAGAGTATAGAAAAAGTACCTACAAAATCCCTTTGATTGTTTTCCAAATAATACCCTATACCTACCTACCATATCACATTAAGCATCTAAATATGGGAATAAATAGAAGAGGTTGGAGGTAAAAATTTCTTAACTAACACTTCTGTAGAATTGCGTTGACGAGGAAGGATCATACTACTCCTAAGAAGGATACATTGCTAGGATGTATGGAAACATGGTGTATTATTTAGGAATAGCCTAAATTAGTCTATTTGAGTTTATAACTAATAAGTAGGATCTCGGTTGTGTGAAGGTGGACGCTTCTTCTAAATACATACCTTCTTGGTGTGCTTGAGAGAGCAATACATTAGTACATTTCCATATTCATGGAATACTTAAGATTATGAGAAACAACACATAGTGAGGCTAATCTCTTATTGATTGAAGACTGATTACATCATTATATAGAAAACCATATCTACTTGGGCGGTTACAAGAGATCACAGATAAATAGGATCTACATTAAAGCAAGTAGTGTTCAATTGTGTAACTACTTAGTGCTCCATTATTTCCATGTCTCCCCTTTAATGGAGAATGGATTGACTCCTACACCTAACATTTCTCTAAATAGTTCAAACTTAATATTTCCAAGAGGCTTAGTGAAAATATGAGCAACATTTTCACAAGTATTACACTACATAAGAGCTATTTCATTTGACTACAACTTTTCTCTAACAAAATGAAACTGAGAATGAACATGCTTTGTCCATGCATGATAAATCGGATTATTCGCCAGCTTGATTGAAATTTGATTATCACATTTGATCATTGTAGGTTCCTTTCGTTCTTCTTCAACATATTGAAGAAGTCTTCTGAACCAAACAACTTCACAAGTTGTTGCACACAAGGCTTTATATTCTACTTCAGTAGAAGACAAAGATAAAATAGGTTGCTTTTTACTACTCCATGAAACGACCCCGGATCCAATGCCAAACACATATCCAGTGGTTGATCTTCGATCATCCGGATTGCCAGCCCAATCAGAATCTGAGTAACTTATCAACTCAACATCAGATGCATCATTATATTTAATACCATAATCAAGTGTTCATTTTAGATACCTGAGTACCGCCTTTGCTTCATTCCAATGGCTTTCTAGACGTTTCTCCATAAATTGACTTAACACCCTCACATAGTATGCAATATCAGGTCTGGTTGTGGTGAGATAATTCAAACTACCCACCATCTGTCTATACATAGTGTCATTCACCTCCTTCAAACCATCATCACAAGAAAGTTTCACATTCTGCTGCATGGGAACAATAGAAGATTTACGCTGATCCATTTTAAATCTCTTAAGTACTTCTCTGACATACTTACTCTGACAAAAAAAAGTGTGGTCGCCATTTCTCCAAACTTCAAGACCTAGGCAATAATGTAACTCACCAATATCTTTCATTTCAAAAACTTGTGACAACTCCTCCTTGATTTCATCAATTAATTTCCTTACATTTCCTATAATTATTAAATCATCAACATATAAGGAAATCAATACTATATACCCCTGCTCATCAAATTTGTTATACAGATTTGGATCACTCTTGCTCCTCATAAAACTCTGTTTAATAAAGAAAGAGTCTATCTTCTCATACCATGACCTAGGTGCATGTTTTAGTCCATACAATTCTTTCTTTAACTTACACACTAAGTGTTCTTTCCCGTGTTCCACAAACCCTTCAGGTTGAGTAAGGTAAACCTCCTCCTTTAACTAACCATTCAAAAATGCAGATTTAACATCTAATTGGTGTAGCTTCCAATGGTATTTTGTATCTAAAGAAATTAACAATCTGATAGAAGTCAATTTAGCTACCAGTGCAAATGTTTCAGCATAATCAATACCTTCTATTTGTGAATACCCCTTTTCCACTAGTCTAGCCTTATATTTGTCTATACTACCATATGATTTAAACTTGGGTTTGTATATCCATTTGCATGCAATAGGATTTTTATATTTAGGAAATTTAGTCAGTTCCTAAGTATTTTTTTTCATTATAGATTCATATTCTTCCTCCATTGAATTTCACCATTCATCATGTTCATTGGATTCATTAAAACGCATGGGTTCTATGAAATTTGAAATGATACTAATTAGGTAATAATCTCTATACCTTTCAGGGAGCCGAACTTGTCATGAATATCTTCTCAATTGATTATTTTTCTCCCAACTTTGTGAATATTTGTCTTCACCACTAGGTGAACTCTGACTGCTTGAAGTGTCCATGTCACTATCACTGGGTCCTTCTTGTTGTTGTTGTTGTCATTACGGTTGTGGTTGCTGTTGTGGAGGCTATTGTTGCAATTGTGGTTGTTGCTGCTCTTCTTTAACTCCTTCATCAAGAAGTCTATGCCATTCCTCATGACTATTGTTTTCATGATTTCCTTCTTCCTGCTAATGGAAAAGTACATCTCTACTCGCAAATACTTTGTGAGTAGAAGGATCAAACAATTTGTATGCTTTGAATTCAGAACAATACCCTATGAAAATACATTTAATGTCTTTAGCATCCAATTTCTTCCTATTCTCTTTTGGAATATGTGAAAAATCCTTACACCCAAATACTTTCAAATTATGAACTGCAGGTTTGGAACCATACAAGGCTTTGAAAGGAGTAACATTATTAAGACAACTTGTTGGACTTAAGTTCTTTAAATAAATTGCAGTATTTATGGCTTCAGCCCAAAATGTATTTGAGAGATTCTTACCTTTCATCATGTTGTGTACACACTTTACCAAAGTTCTGTTTTTCCTTTCAGTCACTCCATTCTATTGTGGAATGTGGGGTACTATAAACAACTGTACCTATCCATGATCTTTTCAATATTTGATGAAGTCCCATGATTTATACTCTCCCCCTTGATCTGAATGGAGGATTTTGATGGATTTTCCTGTCTCCTTTTCCACCGTGGTTCTGAATTTCTTAAAGTACTTGAAAACATCACTTTTTATTCTAATGAAATCAACCCATGTCTCTCTTGTGCAATAGTCAATAAATAACAAAATATAAAATCCACCTCCTAAAGACCTAGTCTGCATAGGCCTGTAAACATCAATATGCACAAGATATAACACATGTCTCTTTTTCCTATCAGGATTAGAGGGGAATTAATCTATGTGCATCTTTCCTAATGCACATCCTTCACAAGAAATATTCTCATTCTTTATCATGGGAAGTCCTTCAACCATATTATGTTTTTGTAATAAAAATAAATCAAGATGATTGATGTGGCCATACCTTTGATTCCAAAGACTCTCTATTGGCATAGTTGCAGAAGTGAGTGCGTGATGTGCTTTGTTCATAAAATCAAGTTTGTATAGGCCTCCTGCTCTGACTCCTGTTGCAACAATTTTGAATTGGTCCAGTAGATCCTTCACTGTGCAATAATTCTTGAAGAATTCAACCTTCAAGTTCTGATATGTAATGGTGGACAAAAATATCAATTTTTTCTTTATCCCTGGCACATAAGAAACATTACGAATGTGATGAATAGTACTATTCAACAATGTTACTGGAATGCCTATGTATCCCTTGATCTAATGAGCACAGTCATCTCCAAGATATATGTTGGCTCCATTCCATGTTTCTTTAAAATTAGTATACCCCAACTTATTACATGTCATATGTACTGATGCTCTAGAATCCACAAACCAGGCATCACTATCATCCGTTTCAGCAGATAAAGCAACATTGGACACAAACAGTCTAAGATCCCTTGAATCAAAATTTGGGGGTTCATCAATATCATCACTAGCAATAAACAATCTGAGATCATGATTTGAAGATTCTTGTGCATAATGACCTGAATGTGTTCTAGGTTTATTCATATCCTCATCACTCTTCTTCTTATGACAATCTTTAATAAGATGTCCAGGTCGACCATAATAAAAAGAAATTTTTGACTCATTCCTGTTAGAGGGCATACCTTGATTCAACCTTGTGGATTTTCTTCTCTGCGATGAATGATCTCCTTTGTCTCTTTCTCTTGATATCCCTCTCGAGGATCTATTATTTGACCATAGTGCCATATCTGTATTTTGAGGCTTCAGATTCCCGTGCCTCTCTTCCTCTTTCAACAAAGTTCCTGTCAATTCTTCAAAAGTAGGAGGTTTCTCCCTTGCTGCGAGACCAATTATGAACATCTGATAATATTCTAGCATACCATTTAAGGTAATAGTGACAAGTTCAGTGATGGAAACAGTTTCCCCTATGTTTCCTAGCCTGTCTTTCACCTCTTTAATTCGACCCAAAAATGAACTAACAGATTCATTTCCGTCCATCTTAATGCCTAACAATTTAGTTTTTAGGAAGGGAATACGATTTATGTTGTTAGTTTCATATAAAGATTTAAGTGTTGTCCATGTTTCAACATAAGTGTTAGCTTCTCTAATATGTGGAATTATGCTATCTTTAACAAACATACGCAACAATACCTTGGCCTTGTTTTCGTGCTTCTACCAATTTTAGATCTATGTTGTTGTTGCACTAGCAGTCACATTAGGTTTCACTTCAGTTCACTTCGCAATGGTCCAGACACCGTAGCCTTGCATCAAGGTCAACATCTTGAATTTCTAGTTAATAAAATTTGAGCCATCTAATTTGTTGGCTTTGTTGAGGTAGGTTTCTTCCAGAGGATTCACCATCTCTGCATTTGTCTACTCATCCAACCAAGCAATGGATCCTTGTATCAAAAAACACACTTCGATCCTGAAGGTGGTGAATCACCAAGAATATCAAACTTTTGTCAAGTGTTGAGCAGTCCGTCGCTCTTCCTTCAGATCCACCGATCCGACTCTACCTCGGCTCTTTCTTAAAATAAATATAAGAAAAATTTAAAAGGAAACCTTAACACCACTCCATGCATACCATAAACTCATCCTTAAAAGAAACCTTAACACCACTTTATGTATATAAAAAAAATATAAATTCCTTAAAAAGAAACCTTTCCTTTAAAAGAAACCCTTTTTTTTTTAATACATACATCCACCTTTAAACATCCACCTCACGATTTATGATCCTTTATTTTCATAAAAAATTTAAGAAATTGTACCATTCACTAATCCCTTTTAAAATAAAAAACCGTGCATAAGGTGAATGGAGGAGGCCCTTCTTTCAACGCTCCGAACAAAGAAAAAACAAAACTTATGCTTTACCAAAGCTCACGGATTTCCTCACGTCCCTCTCTTCAATGGTGCGCGAATCAACAAACAAAAAATATGGGGCGGCTCTCTCTCAAGAACCCACACAACCTCCTTAAGGACCCACGCGTTTTCCTCACACTCCTCCACAAACTCGTGCCTTTCATAGAAAAAGGTCGATGCTGATAAATTGTGAAGAGAGAAATGCAGAGAGAAAAGAATAGAACAGAAAACAGTATATTCAAATGTATTCAGAAAAGTACAATAATGAAGTTGTGAAGAGATTTAAATGTAATGGGAGATGGCTGAGCTAAATATGCTCAAGCAAGACAAAAATAGAAAGTACAACTGTCCAGTACAGCTGGCAGTGTATAGTCAGACTGTTGAGGTTACATTATATTTAACACTCCCTCTTAAACTCAACAGTTACAATCATCAGCACTGACTATGCCTAAGTGTTGTCTCTGAAAATCAAAACTGACTTTCCTAGTGGCTTTGTGAAGATATCAACAAGCTGATCTCGAGAACCACAAAATTGTAGTGCAATATCCCCATTATTGACAAGCTCGCGTATGAAATGACACCGAGTGTCAATGTGTTTACTTTTCTTGTGAAACACATGGTTCTTAGATAATGCAATTGCTGATGTATTGTCATAGAAAATAGGAGTTGGATCCTTTTCTGTATGTGACATATCTCTCAATAATCTTCTCAGCCATACATCTTGACAGGAAGCTGAGGTAGCAGCGACATACTCTGCCTCTGTAGAAGATATTGAAACAATGGGCTGCTTCTTTGATGCCCATGAGATGAGGTTCGTGCCTAGTTGAAAAACATGTCCAGATGTGCTCTTTCTGTCATCTAGACTACCTACAAAATCACTATCTATGTAACCAGAAAGTTGATTACAATCAAATTTAGTGTACCATAAGCCAAAATGTAGTGTTCCTGCTACATATCTCAAAATTCGTTTTGCCATTTTCCAGTGCGAATCCTTGGGTGATTCCATGAATCTGGAAACAAGGCTGGCTGCATACATTATGTCAGGCCTAGTTGCTGTAAGATACAACAAACTGCCTACTAAAATTTTGTATAGAGTAGAGTCCACTATAGGACCTTCATCATTTTTGCTCAATTTTGTGCCTAATGGTATGGGGGTTTCCGTTGGATTGCATCCTTCCATGCGAAACCTTTTGATGATGTCTGCTGCATACTTTTGCTGATAGACAAAAATGCCTTTGGCTAATTGATTAACCTCAATCCCTAAAAAATATTTCATGATGCCAAGATCTGTCATCTCAAACTCAGATTGCATGGCATGTTTGAAATCTGTTAGCTCTAGATTTCCTGTGTAGATC
>SNQJ01S0013923.1:51685-67273 GCA_010110895.2 Picea sitchensis
TTGAGTATCCCTTAAGCTCCTTGCTTATACCACCGATTACTGTTTGTCTAGCAACCTCGCGACAAGCCAACTTGTCGGGAATGAATAATGGAAGTGAATGCAGGGGAACAAAAGCCCTGAAAAATCTGAGATATGAGAATTCAGATTCTACATACCAGACAACTATGTTGCTTAAATTCGTCACTATGCTGTCCGAGATCTTGGGTGGTGGGTGACCTAAAATAGTGACAGGCAGAGGCACCATCACCCAGTTGAAGATTTCATATACGAAATCTGTTTCTTTGTTTTCCCATAATTTTGAATGATAGATGTGGATGGGCTCGTCCTCTGCTGGAGTCCAACTCCAGCTCATTAAGGGAAATGGTGTTAAAAAACACACGACGTCCATAATGTATGCAGACATGAAAAATGAAGAAGTCTTTCCGCTCTCGTTCTGCGCCCGATACTCTATGACCCGACTGGTCAAGCTATCGGACAACATTTTCGCCCAGTCGAAGGAACAGCCTTCGGCGACCCAAAATATTAGAGGCACCCATGGAAGAAAGAAATGTGAGGTGTCCTCTCTCCCGTATAATCTGCATGTCATCATAGCTACATAATTGTACTGTGGTTCTAAGGAGGCTATTGAATATATGCCATGACTGTCTGCCCTGAACTTCGCAGAGTGAGAAACCCAATCTCTTATTAAGCTAGACATGGTTTTTTCATACTGCACACATTCCTTCTGTTTGAACTCGTCCAAGAATTCGGCCCCATATGTATAGTCGGACGTTGTGGGCAACTTATACATGGCTTGCAGATGTTCAGGCCTGAAAGTCCTGATGGTGACCCTTTGCTCATTCATGATGGTTCTGGTTGGTATGTCCACATGGTCTAATGCCCATCGGACCATATCATAATAGGGGAGTAGTCGTGGCCTAGCCACTACTCTATGCATTCTTGATTGAATGACGATCTTATACTTGGTGGTTATGTCGTCTTTTTCATTGTCATCGGAATCATCGAAATAATCCACCAATTCGGCCTGCAGAACATCGAAAACGAAAGACCAGTTCGGGACAGAGTCGACACTTCGAGGTGAAGTATCAACAACGTTGTCCGAGCCTTGTCCCGAAACCTCAACACTAGCTTTGGATGCTTTTCGCGGGGCCATGACGGGAGATCCTGCTTTCACTCTTCTGCGATAAAAGTACGTATACATACAGAAGTTAGCTCGTTGATAAAATGTGCTCTGCGTAATGTAGAAATGAATTTTTTATAACGAATAACATGTCTTATATATATTCAAAAACTCGGTACCTTTTAGAACAGGCCTGTCAAATCATGTTTAGAAATAAATTTAGTCATAAAAATCCGATCTTTATTTGTCGATCTGCCCTATTTCCTAATTAATGCCATAAATTTTGGCGGTTTGAAATGTCATTTGGTGTGTGGAAGGAATAAGGCTACCTCATAAATCATGCAAGCATCAAAACACGAGATATATTGATTTAGCTTAATTAATCCAGTTTTACCAACGTTAATTAATCTTTCGCTACTCGTTGTATCAGGAATTTTGTTTTAACCTTTTGAACCTCTAACCCCCGAAATTGCGATGATTGATTTTGATTAATAAAAACATAATTATGATTAGGAGCTTAATTAATTCCGTTATTATTTATATTCGCCATATCGCGACTCGGAGCTTCGAAGGTAAGTTTCTGGGTAGTTTGCATGCCGAGCTGCGAAACCGCGAGATCGCGATAATACGACTTAACAAAAAGGGAACCTAAACTCGGATTAAGTGATTAATTAATTACGTTCATATCCTTATCGTGATTTCGCGAGTCCGGGCTTAGACGGTGTAACTTTTAAAAAAGAAAATGCCGAGTGACGAATTGCCGACAGAACTTCACCATGGTTTAGCTTTTACTTTTACTTTGACACGGGTTACTAACATATGGACCTCGTGGTTTCGGCTATCGGGAGTACGATAGTGCGAGTTTTGGATTTAGTTAACGCCGAGGCGCGAAAACCCGATAATGTTCAATCGTGATTTAGGAAATCTTTACTCTTGTTACTGATCTGGGGTAAAAATTTAAAGTGATTTCGCTGTTTCATTGCTCGGGACTTGTGAATTACATGATCTATAGTGTCCAACATGCGAAATCCCGAGGTAGAACAAAAGGGAGAAAAATTTGACAAAACGTAGAACTCGCCTCGCGAGTACAATAATTATCGTTGCTTGTGTGATAGGATTTCCGAGATTTTGAAACCACAGATGGAAAATACGAAAACCACCTTTTGATTTCGAGCATTGAGACATGAAATTTGAGACGGGCTAGAAAAAACAATGGCGGCTCCAACAACATCATCAGTTCTAAGTTTGAGGACGTTATCTTTTATTGTGGGTAGTATCAACTTAATTTTCTCTTTTAATTGGTATCTGGTTGTTTCATTTCAAGGGGGAAATGGCCAATGGTATACATTCTATGCTTCTCTCTAAACCTAGAGTTATGGTTATAATGGCAGGCATTGGTATTTCTTTTCTCATTGATTTTTTGGATTTGTTGTGTCTTTCCAAGAGAATTAGACAGAGGGTGCAAAGTGATAGTTGGGGACTTACTGGGCGCAGAGTGATAGTTGGGGACTTACTGACAGAGAGAGGCTAATGCTTTAGACAAAACTAAAAATTTACCACTAAACGTTATCAACAACACCTCAAGAAAATTACTGTTAAATTATTGTGTCGAAACTATTTTGATAGAAGACAAAAATTTACCTGGACTGGATGCCCACAACTCCAACACCCACCCGCCCGCAGCTCCAATGTCCACCCACCCACCCATCTGCCCACCCACAACAATGACATGCAACACTATCACCTAGTGCTATCGCCAACACAATCAACTAACACAATCGCCTAGCGCTATCTCCAACACTATCAACTCACCAACAACCCGAAAAAACCATAACAGTCACGATGTGTGGGTAATATATATAAACCTCTTTTCGGCTGAAAGGTTCTTTTGACCGAAAGAACCTTTCGGTTGGAATATCTTTCGACCGAAAATATGTTACCGGATGAAAAATATCCTCTCGGCTAAAATTGTACACAAAAATTGAGGGGCCGTCATGGTACCATTCGATTTGACGTTCAAAGTTTCGGCCGAAACATATCTCGACCGAAAAAATAGAACTTTTGACCGAAAAAAATATTAGTTTGGCTGAAAAAAGGTCTTTCAGAATTTTGGAGACCCGATTCTCACGAAAGTGTTACCCACCTTCATAAATTTACCCTGTAATTATAGTTCTTTTTAGTATAAGTGTAAGATTATATTGTAACATAAACACTAAGTTGACAATATGTTTAAAGGTCACTTGGGTAGGCATACCAACTTTAATCTCTTCAATTTTACCAAATTTTACATGCTATTTTCATTAATAGACATTTAAATTGCATTTGAATCCCCACACAATACTCATTGGCAATGATTCTAATCCCACATGTAAGTTTCACTAATAACTATTTGAATCACACAAAATGATCTCATTAGAGAGGATTTAAATCATCCGTACTTAACATGATAAATACTTTAAATCACACAAAATGATCTTATTAGAGAGGATTTAAATCATTCGTACTTAACATGATAAATACTTTAAATCGCACATAGGGATTGCATCAACGAGGATTGGTTTGTTATGCTATCCCATTTGATGTTCCTAAGATTTGACACTTTTGGTCGGATTTGTTGAAATGGAAGTCTACTTTCAGTACTAATGTGAAAGGAAAATTATAAAATAAAATTATACTAAATTTATATTAATAGAAGAAGAATGAAGAGAAGATACAATATTTATTATTTTTGTGTTTTTTTAGTTGTAAGTAAAAAAAATTCAACTTGTAATCTTACCTACAGAGTGAGGAAATAAAACTAAGTAAAATTTAAAAAAAAACAAATAGAAAATAAATTATTTTTGTGTTTTTTTAATTGTAAGTAAAAAATTTTCAACTTGTAATCTTACCTACATAGTGAGGAAATAAAACTAAGTAAAATTTAAAAAAAAACAAGTAGAAAATAAATTACACTGAAAGAGACAAAAACACACAATTAGAATCACAAGGAGCAAAACTAAAAAAACCAAAAGAATAATTTTTTTTGTCACCCAATGTGAGCAAGAAAAGGTCTTGGGGTAACCTTGAGGCTACTGAGCTTATGATGATTAGATTATGTAGCTTTTAACTTAAGTTATACTTACTTTTTTAATGCAAAAGGAATATGAAAACTATGAACTATGGTTTCATTAAATCGTAGGAAGACAAACAACCAAAAGAAAATAATTATTTTAATTAATTGGATATTGATTGGTGAATTGGACTATTTTTAACATAAAATTTAAGTAAAATTGAAAATGAAAATTAAAACTAGTTAAATGGACAACAATTGAAATTAATAAGGATAACAATTGAAATTAATAAGGAGTAATTTATTAAAACTGAAGAAATTAAATTAAAATATATGGAGAAAGGATATTAAGTTTTTCCCATTAACTGCCCACACCTGCACTTTCCATGAGGGTGGAGGTGGGGGAGTTAATGGAAAAAACTTAATAAAGAGTTGGCTTGGAGGGTTAATGATAAAAAAATAATAAACTTTTAAGGATACAATTGGCAAGAATTTGTATTTTACACAATCTAGATTAAAATTTTTCTAAATTGTTTAACTATGTATTCAATAAACATATGTATTAATAAGCATTAAAAAAAACAATCACTTTTAATAAAATCAAATATAATTATTTTTTAAAAAACTGATATTTTTTATAAATTCAAACACAATTATTTTTTTTACAAAGTTTTAAATCAAATCACTTGTAGTTAATGAAATATAATTATATTATTGTTTGAAATTCGCATAAGTCATAAGTCATAGCTATATAGTGGATCAAATAGTGCAATTGATGTGAAAGTTACACTAAGTCAAAATGTTAAGAGATTACGCTCAATCAAAGTGATAAGAGATTACGTTCAATCAAACTGATAAAGAGATTGCACCAAATAAAAATCACAAGATATTGAAAGTAATTTGCATAAATATAAATATAAAGAAAAAGAATAAAATTGAAAAAGAAAAAATGTAAACAAAGAACAAGATATCTATATGGAACTAAAAGTTAATAAGAAGATTGCTTTTATATTTAATTTTAAAAAATAAATTAAAATTAAAAAAAAAATTAACACGGGAAAAGATAATGCATGAATTTAAAAATATGAAGTAAATTCAATCTCCAAAAAAAAACATAAATATCATTAAATAACATTAAAAAAAAACAAAAAGCATTTTTGAAATTAACATTTCTAAACAACAAAAACATGAGGCATGTCAAAGTTGACACTTTTTTATCATTTAACATTTGATTTTAAAAAATAAAAAATAATACTTTATTTGTTCCTACATGTATACATGTTGAAGATTGCTTTAAAAAAAAAAATGGTACCAATTAACATATAATATATGATAATTATCAAAAACAAAAGAATTTACACTTTTCTATCATTTAACATTTATTTTGAAAACAATAAAAAACAGTGGTTTATTTGTTCCTATACATATTGGAGATTGCTAAAACAATGTACCAATACTTTTTCTTTTAAACATATAATATATGATAATTATCAAAACAAAAGAATTTAGATTAAAGAGAACTTCGAACAAGAGAAAGGATAGGAAATCTAAGTTTGGTAAGCAATTATGTGTCAAAAATTTCTAAAATTTAATTATTTTTAACTAGATGCAATTATAGTTATTTTTAGTGCAAGTGTAAGAATAGATTGCAACATAAACACTAAGTTGACAATATGTTTAAAGGTTAGTTTGGTAAGCACACCAACTTTAACCTTTTCAATTTTACCAAATTTCGCATGCTATATTTATCAATAGGCATTTGAATCCCACATGTAGTATTCATTAGCAAGAATTCTAATCCCACATGTAGGTTTCATTAGTCACGATTTGAATCACAAAAAATGATCTCATTAGAAAGGATTTAAATCATTCATACCATTAACATTATAAATACTTAAGATTCATATTTCTACTTTCTTTGGTTTTGAAAGAGTCAACACATACTTTAGCTCACTTCCATATCCTTTGACTAATCAAGAACCAATAGAAAAGAAAGCACTTAATATAAAATCTATTAGACATTTTATTTTTAGCTAACCAACATAGTTAGGACTTAGGTCCTTGTTGTAGGATTGGAGGGTTAACTCTCGAAGGCCATTAAACCACAACTGAGAATTCATCAAAGAGTGTCTAAATCCATTAGTATCAAGGAGTGCTTTCCAAGAAAGAACCTCTAACACAATGGTCAAGAATGAGTCCGCACTAGAAAAGGTGAGGTGATATCCCCGCTTCGTGTTTTTTGGTGTCTGTTGGAATACTATGTGTACACGGGTTTCAGAAGTGTCAAGGCCCTCTGGGTGGAATCACTTCTCAAATATTTGGGCTTAGTTTCCCTTCCCATATGTGTGATCCCAACCCACAACTATTCTACATGGTCACCAATTGTGAAATGGTATCCATTGTGACTTCTCCTAGGGAATCACATAAGGTGGTTGTGCGTGGGAAGTACCTTGGTACATGAGGCAAACGCCAAATCCCTATTTCAATTCCCTATAGGGTACCCATCTTCACAAGGGTRCTTGCACAAGTAAGGGTTGTTATGTGTGGGTTATCGTAACTGTCTCTCACACCTTCGCTAACTAAATATTCAGGAATTGACATCCCCCAAGGAATGGTTTTCAGAAGGCCCCTTTGTCTCATGTTTTCTTGATGATAGCCTAGATTTGGTAGGGGTGTGCTCTATGGTTTTGGTGTCTAGTTTTCCACAGGATATTTTTTTCTTGGATAAAACATAATTTTTCACCATGGATGACCATTCTCTTCACTGGTCACATAGACGATGAGGAATTTCTCCCGAGGGGRAAGATCCACCGGCTATTAGGTGGAGGGTATTTTCCATAATGGATGACACCAACACAATAGCCTTTGAAACCCACTCAATAGATTCAAAGGGGAGTGATCACATAGAGATTGAAGTGGTTGAAAAAATTCCTCCACAAAAATTTAACCCCCTTTTGATTGGGCCTTTTGACCCCATTATTCCTAGTTTTCCTTTTTTATATTTCATCCATTCTCACCTGATGTCAGGTGTGAGTGATTCATCCAGCAAGGGAGGACCTATTCCATCACCATCTGGAATAATGGGAGGAGTCTCTTTGACCTCCTCTTTTTGATCCATCAATGGGATAGGTTATTCCACTACCATGCTTAATACATTCAATTTATCCATGTGGGAAACAACCTCAGATACATATTTTCCATCCACAAGTTTTCCTAGCATTAGTTTTCCTAGTGTATCCATTCTAGTGCCCACATCTAGCTTTGTTTTCGGTGGGAGGCATGGCCTTGTATTTTCCATTGGAGATGGATTTTCTTATACCTATAGTATCCTTGTAAGTGTCCTTTCAATACCTAATGTTGGTTTTCCATTTGGTTGGAATATCAATTTTGGATTTTTTCCTACTCCCAGTGTCTTTCCTAATGTTATGGCCAGTAATGTCTCTCGGGGTTCATATGTCCCTGGGGACACTTATGTCTCTGGAGATGCAAGTACGTATGAGGGTAGTAATATGGAGGGATTGGAAGGTCCATCAGGGTCACAAGACACATCTTGTTCAACCACAATTTATTTTTTCAATACACCATTTTATTTCTTGGCAACATTAAATATTCCATATTTTTCATGATTGTCCAATGAGCCTATTCAACACCAATCCTCATGGCCAACCATTCCCGCAAAGTTTCCATATAATATTTTGAAATTTGATAGTAAACCTAGAGAAGAACCTTCAACACATGTCATAGCGTACCACTTATGGTGTTCTTTGAACTCATTAGTGGATGATAGTATATAGTTGAGGATTTTCAAGAGAACCTTGACTGGTAGTGTGGAAAAATTGTACATTGTGTTACTTGGTGCTACTTATCTTGATTTCTCGAACTTAACCATGGATTTTCTAACACACTTCCAATTACCAATACAATATAAGAATGGAACTGAAATTTCTATCATCGGAAAGAATTTACACTTTTGTATCATTTAACATTTATTTTTAAAACAATACGAAATAATGCTTTATTTGTTCCTATACATATTGGAGATTGCTAAAACAATGTACAAATAATGTTTTTTTTTAACATATAATATATGATAATTATCAAGACAAAATAATTTAGATTAAAGAGAACTTCGAACAAGAGAAAGGATGGGAAATCTAAGTTTGGTAAGCAATTATGTGTCAAAAGTTTCTAAAATTTAATTATTTTTAACTAGATGCAATTATAGTTATTTTTAGTGCAAGTGTAAGAATATATTGCAACATAAACACTAAGTTGACAATATGTTTAAAGGTTAGTTTGGTAGGCACATCAAATTTAACCTCTTCAATTTTACCAAATTTCGCATGCTATATTCATTAATAGGCATTTGAATCCCACATGCAGTATTCATTGGCAATAATTCTAATCCCACATGTAGGTTTCACTAGTAACGATTTGAATCACAAATAATGATCTCATTAGAAAGGATTTAAATTATTCATACTATTAACATTATAAATACTTAATATTCATATTTCTAGTTTCTTTGGTTTTGAAAGAGTCAACACATCCTTTAGCTCACTTCCATATCCTTTGACTAATCAAGAACCAATAGAAAAGAAAACACTTAATATAAAATCTATTAGAAATTTTATTTTTAGCTAACGAACATAGTTAGGACTTAGGTCCTTGTTGTAGGATTGGAGGGTTAACTCTTGAAGGCCATTAAAACACAACTGAGAATTCACCAAAGAGTGTCTAAATCCATTAGTATCAAAGAGTGCTTTCCAAGAAAGAACCTCTAACACAATGGTCAAGAATGAGGCTGCACTAGAAAAGGTGAGGTGATATCCCCGCTTCGTTTTTTCTGGTGTCTGTTGGAATACTATGTGTACACAGGTTTCAGAAGTGTCAAGGCACTCTGGGTGGAATCACTTCTCAAATATTTGGGCTTAGTTTCCCTTCCCATATGTGTGATGCCAACCCACAACTATTCTACATGGCCACCAATTGTGAAATGGTATCCATTATGACTTCTCCTAGGGCATCACATAAGGTGGTTGTGCATGGGAAGTATCTTGGTACATGAGGCAAACACCAAATCCCTATTTCAATTCCCTAGTGGGTACCCATATTCACAAGGGTACTTGCACAAGTAAGGGTTGTTATGTGTGGGTTATCATAACTGTCTCTCACACCTTCGCTAACTAAATATTCGAGACTTGACATCCCCCAAGGATTGGCTTTCAGAAGGCCCCTCTATCTCATGTTTTCTTGATGATAGCCTAGATTTGGTAGGGGTGTGCTCTATGGTTTTGGTGTCTAGTTTTCCATGGGATATTTTTTTCTCGGATAAAACATAAGTTTTCGCCATGGATGACCATTCTCTTCAATGGTCACATAGACAATGAGGAATGTCTCCCGAGGGTGAAGATCCACCATCTATTAGGTGGAGGGTATTTTCCATAATGGATGACACAAACACAATAGCCTTTGAAACCCACTCAACAGATTCAAAGGGGAGTGATCACATAGAGATTGAAGTGGTTGAACAAATTCCTCCACAAAAATTTAACCCCCTTTTGATTGGGACTTTTGACCCTATTATTCCTAGTTTTCCTTTTTTTATATTTCATCCATTCTCACCTGATGTCAGGTGTGAGTGATTCATCCAACAAGGGAGGACCTATTCCATCACCACCTAGAATAATGGGAGGAGTTTCTTTGACCTCCTCTTTTTGATCCATCAATGGGATAGGTTATTCCACTACCATGCTTAATACATTCAATTTATCCATGTGGGAAACAACCTCAGATACATATTTTCCATCCACAAGTTTTCCTAGCATTAGTTTTCCTAGTGTATCCATTCTAGTGCCCACATCTAGCTTTGTTTTCGGTGGGATGCATGGCCTTGTATTTTMCATTGGAGATGGATTTCCTTATACCTATGGTATCCCTGTAAGTGTCCTTTAAATACCTAATGTTGGTTTTCCATTTGGTTGGAATATCAATTTTGGATTTTTTCCTACTCCCAGTGTCTTTCCTAATGCTATGGCCAGTAATGTCTCTAGGGGTTCATATGTCCCTGGGGACACTTATGTCTCTGGAGGTGAAAGTACCTATGAGGGTAGTAATATGGAGGGATTGGAAGGTCCATCAGGGTCACAAGACACATCTAGTTCAACCACAATTTATATTTTCAATACACCATTTTCTTTCTTGGCAACATTAAATATTCCATATTTTTCATGATTGTCCAATGAGCCTATTCAACACCAATCCTCATGGCCAATGATTCCCAGAAAGTTTCCATATAATATTTTGAAATTTGATAGTAAACCTAGAGAAGAGCCTTCAACACATGTCATGGCGTACCACTTATGGTGTTCTTTCAACTCATTAGTGGATGATAGTATACAGTTGAGGATTTTCCAGAGAACCTTGACTGGGAGTGTGGAAAAATGGTACATTGTGTTACTTGGTGCTACTTATCTTTATTTCTTGAACTTAACCATGGATTTTCTAACACACTTCCAATTACCAATACAATATAAGAATGGAACTGGAATTTCTATCATCGAGAAGAATTTACACTTTTGTATCATTTAACATTTATTTTTAAAACAATAAAAGATAATGCTTTATTTGTTCCTATACATATTGGAGATTGCTAAAACAATGTACAAATAATGTTTTTTTTTAACATATAATATATGATAATTATCAAAACAAAATCATTTAGATTAAAGAGAACTTCGAACAAGAGAAAGGATGGGAAATCTAAGTTTGGTAAGAAATTATGTGTCAACATTTTCTAAAATTTAATTGTTTTTAACTATATGTAATTATAGTTATTTTTAGTGCAAGTATAAGAATAGATTGCAACATAAACACTAAGTTGAAAATATGTTTAAAGCTCAGTTTGGTAGGCACACCAACTTTAATCTCTTCAATTTTACCAAATTTTGCATGCTATATTAATCGATAGGCATTTGAATCCCACATGCAATACTCATTGGCAAGAATCCTAATCCCACATGTAGGTTTCACTAGTAACGATTTGAATCACACAAAATGATCTCATTAGAAAGGATTTAAATCATTCATACCATTAACATTATAAATACGTAATATTCAAATTTCTACTTTATTTGTTTTCGAAAGAGTCAACGCATTATTTAGCTCACTTCCATATCCTTTGACTATTCAAAAACCAATAGAAAAGAAAACACTTAATATAAAATCTATTAGAAATTTTATTTTTAGCTAACCAACATAGTTAGAACTTAGGTCCTTAGTGTAGGATTGGAGGGTTAACTCTCCAAGGCCATTAAAACAAAATTGGGAATTCACTAAAGAGTGTCTAAATCCATTATTATCAAGGAGTGCTTGCCAAGAAAGAACCTCTAACATAAGGGTCAAGCATGAGGTTTCACTAGATATGGTGAGGTGATATCCCTGTTTCACGTTTTTTGGTGTCTGTTGGACTACTATGTGTACAGGGCTTTCAGAAGTGTCAAGGCGCTTTGGGTGGCATCCCTTCTCAAATATTTGGGCTTAGTTTCCCTTCCCATATGTGTGGTCCCGATGCACAACTATTCTACATGGTCATCAATTGTGAAATGGTATCCATAGTGACTTTTCCTAGGGCATCACATAAGGTGGTTGTGGGTGGGAAGTAACTTGGTACATGAGGCAAACACAAAATACCTATTTCAACTCCCTAGAGGGTACCCATATTCACAGAGGTACTTGCACAAGTAAGGGTTGTTATGTGTGGGTTATCGTAACTGTCTCTCACACCTTCACTAGATAAATATTCAAGACTTGCCATCCCCCAAGGATTGGTTTTCAGAAGGCCCCTTTGTCTCATGTTTTTCTGATGATATCCTAGATTTGGTAGGGGTGTGCTCTATGGTTTTGGTGTCTAGTTTTCCACATGACATTTGTTTCTCGAATAAAACATAAGTTTTCACCATGGATGACCAATATCTTCATTGGTCACATAGATAACGAGGAATTTCTCCCGAGGGGGAAGATCCACCAACTATTAGGTGGAGGGTATTTTCCATAATGGATGACACCACCACAATAGCCTTTAAAACCCAATCAATAGATTCAAAGGGGAGTGATCACATAGAGATTGAAGTGGTTGAAAATATTCCTGCACAAAAATTCAACGCCCTTTTGATTGGGCCTTTTGACCCCATTACTCCTAGTGTTCCTTTTTTATATTTCATCCATTCTCACCTGATGTTAGGTGTGATTTATTCATCCAACATGGGAGGACCTATTCCATCACCACCTAACATAATGGGAGGAATCTCTTTGACGTCCTATTTTCAATCAATCAATGGGATATGTTCTTCCACTACCATGCTTAGTACATTCAATTTATCCATGTGGGGAATGGCCTCGACTACATATTTTCCTTCCATAGGTTTTCCTAGTATTAGGTTTCCCACTATATCCATTCTAGTGCCCACAATCAGCTTTTTTTGTTGTTGGGAGGCATGGCCTTGGATTTTCCAATGGAGATGGATTTCCTTCTACCTATGATATCCCTGTAAGTGTCCTGTCAATACCTAATGCTGGTTTTCCATTTGGTTGGAATGCCAATTTTGGATTTTGTCCTACTCCCAGTGTCTTTCCTAATTCTATGTCTAGTAATGTCTCTAGGGGTTCATATGTCCCTGGGGGAACTTATGTCTCTAGAGGTGCAAGTACCTATGAGGGTAGTAATATGGGGGGATTTGAAGGTCCATCAGGGTCACAAGGCACATCTTCTTCAACCGCGATTTCATTTTTCAATACACCATTTCCTTTCTTGTCAACATTAAATATTCCATATTTTTCATGATTGTCCAATGAGACTATTCAACACCAATCCTGATGGCCAACAATTCCCACAAAGTTTCCATATAATATTTTGAAATTTGACAGTAAACTTGGAGAAGAGACTTCAACACATGTCATAACGTACGACTTATGGTGTTCTTTGAACTCATTAGTGGATGATAGTATACAGTTGAGCATTTTCAAGAGAACATTGACAGGTAGTGTGGAAAAATTGTACATTGTGTTACTTGGTGCATCTTATCGTCATTTTTGGAACTTAACCATGGATTTTCTAACACACTTCCAATTACCAATACAATATAAGAATGGAATTGAAATTTTGACATCACTACATCATAACACTGCCACTCATATTTTTGATAATATCCATGAATGGAGACGATAGTGATGGCTCATTTGAGAAAAAATTCCATATCAAAGTTATTAGCTAATTGGTTTGTCAAGTCACTGTTGCAACCCATATCCAAGGACACATCCACGTCAGGGGAAGTTTCCAAGGAGAAAGTGATCATGCACTCATAACACTTTGATTTGATTTATGCATGGGAATGCACATTGTATGATATCATCCCCCATGTTCCAATGACGTCAACATATCATGCTAGGCCAACCCTGAGACCACATACCGATGGTGTGGTTGGTTCTATTTCAAATGTTTTTGTGGTTCAGTTGGCTAGATATATGAACCAAATGTCTATATATTCAATTCAACTAGATATTGCATCCACTACCCAAATATCTTAGGTCCCTAATTAGACCTCTGAGGTGAATTCGATACAATCCACATGACCGAAGAATTCTTAGAAACCTAGAGGAAATAAGAAGAATAAAGAGAATAAATATTTCATTGAGCAAGGGATTGTGCAAGCCCAAAACATCACTAGTGGAGGCACTAAGGAGAAGAAGAAGAACACGGTTCTCTCCAAAGACCTATGGTGGAGACCATCTCACTCACCAGTGTCTGAGGATGGATGAGATTCAATGCTACCTTACCAAACAGGGATCTCCCAAACAATCTCTTGTATTGACAAATCAATTCCTTCTGTAACAACAATAAATGGTTGTGTCAAATTGTTCACCTCCGCAAGGGGGAACCATAGGTAACTCCTAGATAGGGGGTTTTCATCAAATGCCAACATCTTCATGTGTGACTAGCCAATTAGCCTATAGACTTGTGTTTGTAATTACAAGAATCCTGAGAGTGGTTCTTTGAATAAGGACCCAACATCTACTTCCCAACCTAATATCCCTCTCCATATAGAGAAGCCATATATTGACGCAGTGATTCACCCACCTAAGGATGTCCTACATATGTCTATGCATAATTCTAACACATGAACTGCCCATAATTACAATATTATGGAATATCTATCCCATGAACCATGTGTCATGTTATCCCTCGAAGTTATTCAAAGTTTCCCAACTTAATTAAAGGAACTATTGTCTTCTATAGGCGAGGTCGACCCTTTGGAAACTTGGTTGATTCCTTTTGATACTTACCAAAGTCAACCTAGGATTTGATGCATATTATTTTGAGAATGACATGAAGGAACACATATAACAAAGATATAATAAGGAGATACACAAAGATATTGCAAGGAACATAGTAATACAGTAAAGTAGTAAAAATCAGATTCCATTAATGATTTTCTGGAATACAAAAGACTTTAAAATGAAAAGCACACAATTTAACTAGAATGGTGGTAACTTATCTCTGAAGAGAGATGTGTCAGCTATGCTCAGATTAAAATGTGGCGCCAAAATAATTTTTAACAAAAAGAATAAATTAGAAAACCATAAACATCCAAAACCATAACCCCAGAAGATGAAATTCCAAAATGTTTATGGGCCACGATGGGGGTAATTGATACATCAACTTCCCGAGGGCGCAAAATTTGCATACGATCTTCATTTGGGGCACTTGGTACCTCATCCGAAAGGTATATTTTATGGGTACACATTCCGAATGACCAAATACATCCCAACAAATATCTATTGGGTGCTTCCAAGTCAAAAAAACGTCATTTAGGGCCTCAAAAGTTCGGGACCTGAAAAGCTATAGAAAAAATGACAAGATGGAAACTATAATTTGAGCTACTAGAATATGTGGGAGACCACCGATGTCCACCTGGATTATTCATGCCCCTCCTAGGAAGAAATGGTTTCCATTGCATCAAGTTCTTCCATAAGATGAGGAAACATTTGTTGAATCTAACTCATGGTGATCCACTTTCCCTAATGAAGAATCTACCCTACTTTGACGACCTGATAAAGTTGGATGTTTTGCTGGTAGGTTCCTTTATTATTGGTTTCCGTGATACAATCAATTGTCACATGTTAAATGCAATAAATATTTATTTTTGTAGGTGCCAAGTTCTCGGTCACGTCTGAAGTGTCTAGGAGGGGTGGAAAATATGGTCGAAGTAGTTCCACATTAAATATCGGGTGCAGTTCCACATACTTTACACTACTTTATATTCTTACCAATAGGTGGTGCTATTGTTGGTATAACCCTTTTAAAACATGTCATATTAATCCTGTATTTAATTTACCACATATTTCCTTGATTATTAACCAC
>SNQJ01S0013923.1:67323-79507 GCA_010110895.2 Picea sitchensis
CAACTTAATTAAAGGAACTATTGTCTTCTATAGGCGAGGTCGACCCTTTGGAAACTTGGTTGATTCCTTTTGATACTTACCAAAGTCAACCTAGGATTTGATGCATATTATTTTGAGAATGACATGAAGGAACACATATAACAGAGATATAATAAGGAGATACACAAAGATATTGCAAGGAACATAGTAATACAGTAAAGTAGTAAAAATCAGATTCCATTAATGATTTTCTGGAATACAAAAGACTTTAAAATGCAAAGCACACAATTTAACTAGAATGGTGGTAACTTATCTCTGAAGAGAGATGTGTCAGCTATGCTCAGATTAAAATGTGGCTCCAAAAGAATTTTTAACAAAAAGAATAAATTAGAAAACCATAAACATCCAAAACCATAACCCCAGAAGATGAAATTCCAAAATGTTTATGGGCCATGATGGGGGTAATTGATACATCAACTTCCCGAGGGCGCAAAATTTGCATACGATCTTCATTTGGGGCACTTGGTACCTCATCCGAAAGGTATATTTTATGGGTACACATTCCGAATGACCAAATACATCCCAACAAATATCTTTTGGGTGCTTCCAAGTCAAAAAAACGTCATTTAGGGCCTCAAAAGTTCGGGACCTGAAAAGCTATAGAAAAAATGACAAGATGGAAACTATAAATTGAGCTACTAGAATATGTGGGAGACCACCGATGTCCACCTGGATTATTCATGCCCCTCCTAGGAAGAAATGGTTTCCATTGCATCAAGTTCTTCCATAATATGAGGAAACATTTGTTGAATCTAACTCATGGTGATCCACTTTCCCTAATGAAGAATCTACCCTACTTTAACGACCTGATAAAGTTGGATGTTTTGCTGGTAGGTTCCTTTATTATTGGTTTCCGTGATACAATCAATTGTCACATGTTAAATGCAATAAATATTTATTTTTGTAGGTGCCAAGTTCTCGGTCGCGTCTGAAGTGTCTAGGAGGGGTGGAAAATATGGTCGAAGTAGTTCCACACTAAATATCGGGTGCAGTTCCACATACTTTACACTACTTTATATTCTTACCAATAGGTGGTGCTATTGTTGGTATAACCCTTTTAAAACATGTCATATTAATCCTGTATTTAATTTACCACATATTTCCTTGATTATTAACCACCATAACTCTTATTTCAAAGTTGTTAGCTTACACCGTAAGATTTAGAATTTATTACAAATATTTATGAAATCTTCACCACTTTAATAACAATACTTTTTTCACACAAGTGGTAGATGACGTGGTGTGGGGGAATAAATGCGACTGGGGAATGATGATGTGATGTCATGGACGATGGAAAATAGTTAAGTATGTAAGTGAAAAAAGAGGAATGGAGAGTGCAATATGGTGAATTCAGAATTGTGGGATCTAGGACATGAGACATGGGAAATGAAAAAGGTGAAAGGGGATGACTCCTGCATCTGCAATGAGAAAATAAATTAAGTATGAGAAGAGGATATTATATGTGCTGGAAAAGTGAAATGGTCATTTTGTATAACGTGGGATTGTGGGTTGCGAGACACGAGGAGGAGGGAAAAAGGTAAGTGGAAATGACAGGTGTCCCGCATCTGCATTCAAAGAAATGGATAATTATGGAAAAGGTAAAGGGCACAATTTGGAGGATGCAGAGAGAGAAAGGTCATTCTAAGTGTTGCACAACTATGGGACATGGGACATGGGGATTTGCGGGATAGAATGGGTTGGTCTCCTACAACGCATAAAACGACTAAGTGTTGGGATTGAAAGAAAATAAAATACGAATAAGTAAAGATACAAGGGCTTGCGGGTCCACAAACCCGCGAATTTTATGGTAGTCTAATCCACAACCTACATTTGAAAGACAAAAATGACTAAGAAATTAAAATACAAGGATCAAATAAGGTAAATGGAAAATACTAAGGATGGATGTATGTACTAGTGTTGATCAATAAATTTATACCAACAACTATAATAGTTAGTAGAGAGACCCACGTGCCATAAGTGTTCAATAACATAAGTATTCCAACAGAAGACAAACACCTTCAGTAACCAATCACAAAACCATATCAAAGATCAACACACCCATGTTTTTACATGGTAAAACCATTAGAGGGAAGCATCAACAACCACAACCATTGTGGCCACATGGGGAAAATTATTAATGAAAAACAAAAGTATTAGAAATATATTTACAAGTGAGTTTATCAAAATAAATTATCGGAAAATGATCCTCCATGCTATTTAAATATAGATCATTGACTAGTTGGTTGCTAAGCCACATATCAATGTAACTATTAATATTGAGGAGAATATGAATCATCATATCGCTCTATGTCGATAACATATCATAGTCGTCAGATTACCTAACTACAAATGCATACTAATGAATACTAAAGAAACACACTTTTACCTAACGATACATTAGACCAAATGGATCTTAACTAACTCCTAAGTGTCTAAATATCCTAACATTGCCCCTTAAGAACCACTTTTACCTAACGATACATTAGACCAAATGGGTCTTAACTAACTCCTAAGTGTCTAAATATCCTAACATTGCCCCTTAAGAACCACTTGGGATAATATTGAAGGATTTACAAAGGTGTCACAATAGGAGAAGGAAGGAGGCATTAGATCCTATCCCCCCTTAAGTACAACTTCCTAAACTCCTAACATAGATCGAAGTTTGTAAAACTTCACTTTTGTAAGAGACTTTGTGAAAATCTCAACAACTTGATATTATGTAAAGAAAAAGAGCACTTCAATAACTCGATCATGAATGATCTTTCTCATGAATTGCATGTGTAGTTTCATGTGTTTGCTGCGACGATGTTGAACTAGATCTTTGGCAAGCTTGATGGCACTCTGATTGTTGCACCAAGGGGTGGTTGGATGTTGCTGCTAGAATACAAACTCTGAAAGGATTTTCCAAAACCACAAGGATTCCTAACTTTCATTAACTGTTTCTCAGTACTCCGCTTATACAAAATAAATATAAATACTCTATTGTGTCTTACAATCCCAAGTGATAGGTCCTGAACCAAGGATAAAAAAATAACCTATAGTAGACTTTTTATCATCAATATCGTCGGTCCAATATGAATAAGTGAAACCAACCAATAAAGGAGCCCCCCTTGAGTTGTAATGTATCTTGAATTGAACTGTACCCTGGACATACCGAAATATCCTTTTAGTTTCTTTCCTATGGATTTCATGGGGTGTTTGTATTTACTAGGTAACAAGACCAAAAATAAAGGAAATATTAGGATGGGTACGAGTAAAGTATAAGAGGATACCGACTAACTGATGGTACAAAGTGGCATCAACTTCAGGATAAGTACAGGAGGAAATAAGTTTGACTCTATACTAAAATGGATAAGCAGTTGTTTTTTAATCTTCCATGTGAAAGAAACAAAGAAGGTCACAACCATACTTAGACTGGGAAAGAAAAATCCCTTTCCTTGGTTTGCAAAACTTGGAGGCCAAGGAAATAGTGAAAATATCCCAAGTTCGCCATTTTAAATTTCTGCTTAAGGCTATTTTTCACATGGTTTAAATCTTTTGGGTCACTGTCTGGGAGACCAACCAATCTGACTAATATTTTAATGAGTTTTTGGGAGACTAACCAATCTGGATAATATTTTAAGAGTATTCAAATTAAACACTATCTCATGAATAAATTCCTATTTCATGAATTATGATAAGGGTAAGAATTTGTGATTTACACCAAATGGATTAGGAATTTTCCATAGCATTTAACTATGTACTAAATAAATATATGTATTAAATATATGTATTGATAAGCATAAAAAAACAATCACCTTTAATAAAATCAAATATAATTATTTCTTAAATGAGATTGTTTAACAAATTCAAACACAATTATCTCTTATAAAGTTTTTCATCAAACTCATTTGGAATTATTGAAATTTAATTATGATTACATTATCATTTGAAATTTGTCTATATAGTAGAGCACTTATATAGTGGAGTAAATAATGAAATTGATGTAAAGTTACACTGAATCAAAGTGTTAAGAGATTATACTCAATCAAAGTGATAATAAATTATATTAAATCAAAATTATAAGAGATTGAAAGCAATGTGAGAAAGTACATGGCAAGAGGATAAATTTTAAAAAGAAAGAGATGTAAAAAAAGACAAGATATGAAAATCAAAGTCAATAAGAAGATAAATATTATATTTAATATTAAAAAATAAACTAAAATATTAAGAATTTTTAACACTTAAAAAGATTATGTGTGAGTTTTTATTTTTATTTTTTTATTAAAATTAAAGGATTGTATTGCCTCATAAAACTAAAATTTTTACATCGACTAAGGAACCTAGTAGTCGGCTTGCCAAAAAGAGGAAACTAGAACCGATTCCAGGATCCTTTAAAGATAACCAAAATTGTCTCTATCACTGCAACTATAATATCTAGTTTGTTGTAGTTTATACATAAGTGGATTGAAATCCTTTCAAAACTAATCATAAGAAACTCAAAAGAACAAAAATGAAACATTGGAAAAAGGAAGATCATACACCAAAAGTATTGTTGCCGCCATCGCCAATAGGGGAATGATTCCAAGCTGGAGTGAGGATGAAAGGACGACGTCAAATTGGACAGTGACTGGAAGAAGGATCACCTGATGGTGAATAAAAAAGAATGTTCAACTGGCGGTTGATGTTATCTTGATGAAACAACTAATTTTTTGTGTCTCTTTGAATGTACAGGAGAAAATTGAGGTGCTCCTTAGAGAAACTATGCATAGTGGAATTAGGGAATTCCTCTAGTGCTTTATTGACTTTCTGAAGGGGGATCAATGAGGGTTGTTACTCAATGAAAAGATAACCCTAGTGGCCTTCCTRTGGGTTGCATGGAGAATCTTGGCCCATTGCACCTATGTTCCCTGTAGACTTAGCAGGCTATTGAATTGGACCAAGACGCGACATGGACGGTCTTGCTATGTCCTTAGGAGATGTGGTAGGTGAGTCCTCCTCTATGACAAAACAACTCCAATTCTCCTCTTCATTGATATTATCCATGTCTACCACTTCTACAGTGGGGTTGGCTTGAGGGAAAGACTGGCCTGAGAAATTTGTAGGGACACTGACATTTTTGTGGAGATTAGCAAGATATTTGAAATAGTCTGGACCTCTCTGAGAATGGTCACACTCATGAGGCATGAAGCCAAGGGTGAGGGAAACAAACAAAGGAGGGGAAAAATCAACCAGGATTTGGGAATGACTTAACCTGTCCAGAAGAGAATTCAAGCATGTAGATAAAGCAGAAAGAAGAATCATGTCAAGAGTAGTTGAGCGACGCATAGAAATATTTCCATTCTAGCACATTAAGGGAGCCATAAAATCAGAGGTGACATTATCCTCTGTAGTACCACTCCCAATTAAAACCAACGTCAACCTGAACCAGAGCATCAAATGTCCCATGGAAAAACATATCCCGACATATAGCCCTACATTAATGCATGACCTCCAGAACTGAAGCATGGAGGGGAGGTGATAGGTAGGGGATATATTTAATCGCATGGTTGGGCGCATGTCAACCCATCCGAGGAGTTGCAATATGAATTGGGTAGGTCTAGGAATTGTTGGAACATAGGTGGAGCTATATTAGAATTGGCATCATAGAGGATATCATCACCCCTTACAACAACCCCTTCATTAGCAAGTTTATCTGCAAATTTATTCACTTCCCTTAGAGCATGAGAGGAGATAAGAATGAGGCCGAGGTGTAGGAGGGATTTTAAGTTTTCAAGAGAGCTAAGGAGGCACCATCTGGGGGAGATTTTAGAAGGGCCAGAACCATGGATTATTTTTATAGAAAGAGACATGATTATTTAGGAGTCCCCCTCGATGATAAGTTTCTTCAGACCTATATGAGAAGCAAGATAAATCTCACGAAGAAAGCCCTATATCTCTGTTGAATTATTGGTATCAAAGCCCATATTTCCTGCAATTATATGGCTGATTTTCCCCTCACTATTTTTTATCACCACCCCAAATCCGGTTGGTCCCAGATCGCCCTTAGAGGCTCCATCAAAATTTAATTTATAAAATCATGGAGGGGTAAATTTCCAGGTATTTGGAATTTGAGTGACTATGGTGCGAGGATTGGATCCAATGGGAGATAGGGAAGGGTCAATGTTCATATTCCACTAGGAGATAATAATTCTTTCATTGGGATTGTAAGTGAGGTCTTGTTCGAACTACTTTTGTGATCTCATAATTTCTTGAGTGTTGTCAAAGATATTGGACCATACAAAATTTGTTGAGGAGGGCTTGGAGTGAAAGACCCTTCTATTTCGTTCTTTCCATATTTTCCAAACAACAAATCCCTTAAGAAACTGCCAAATTTTGTTGAGAATTGGATTGTTCTAGGTGTTCATTCTCCACCTTTATATAGAGTGAATGATTTTGTCTCCTTCCTGGTTCATTTTCCTCATGATATGATCCACCTTATCCCAAATTTCTACACTAAAAGGACACTAATTTAGGAAGTGTTCCATATATTCCTCCTACTGCATACAAAGAGGACACGTTGAGGGCCCAATAAATATTTTTTCCCTTAAATTATCCCAGGTTAATATTCTGTTTTTTAATAGAATCCAAAGAAAAGTGGAAACCTTCAGCCATAGGTGTGATTTCCAAATGGTATGCCAGGTCGAATTATTGGGAAGTAAATGAAATTGTTCTTTGAGATAGTAGGCTTCTTTGATAATAAAAGTACTAGCTGTAGAGTGCCCCCAACATAAAATTTCCCAACCCTCTCATATTTGAATATTCCTCAAGGAAGTGATTTCCTGCTAGGAGTCTAAGCTGCAGTTAGTTGGAATATTAATATCCATGTGAGAGGTTTTCCAATCCCTCCAGTGAGAATCCGGGGCATTTCTTTCCATAAGTTGGCTACCTTTATCGTATTTCTATTTGGCATTTGGGCTTGGAATTGATGTAGGATTTCCAAGGATTGTAGTGGAGGGAGTTGTTGCTAAGAGTTTGAATAGAAGAAGGTGTCTTGTCCATCTCTTAATTCCCAGAAGGCATGATACTGAATGAGGGGTTGATTGCACCAAGTTGCATTCCAGATATTGGAGCCTAGAATTTGATCTGTCATTTTGATTGGATGAGTTTCAAAAACATGTGGAGCATATTTTTGTTTCCACAACCTTTCCCATAATTCGTTTGGGTGATTCAACCACCTCCAAGATATTTTTTCACCCATTATTTCATTGATCATACATGTATCATGAAGCTCGAGACCACCATTGAGATTTGTTTTGCATAGTTTGTTTGAGCTGACTGAGGCCCATTTGTTGTGATATTTTAGATCTTGCCAAGGAACTTCCTTTAAATATTTTTGATGGTATTGAGTAGAAAACATTTAGGAGTGACTAAGGCCAAGAAGAGATAGGTGGGTATATCTTGAAGGGAATATTTGACAAGCACCAGACGACCAACTAGGTTAAGGGTGAAAAAAGTCCAGGAGTTCAGTTGTCTGGCTAGAGAATCAATGAGGTTGACCAAGGAAATGTTTAGAGTCATAGAATTAGAGAGTGGGATACCAAGGTATTTGGACGGAAGGGATCTCCGGGGGATGCCTAACAGTTAGAAGATATGGTTCTGAATGGCTAAAGGAATATTAAAGAAGAAGACCTAGGATTTTTTTATATTGACATAAGCTTCATTGAAATAATAAAGAATGTGATTTAATTTCTGCGCTTCTTGTGATGTGGGTGTTGCCATTAACATGGAATCATCCATGAATTGACTATGTGAATTTGTTGGTTGGATAACATGGAGGGGAAGACCTTGTAGGGAGCCATCTTCTATGGATGCCTTGATGTAATGGCCGAATCCTTTAGCCATAATGACAAAGAGGAGAGGGGAGAGGATGTCCCCTTGACAGATTCCTCATGAGGGAGTGAAGGTTGTTGAAGGGAATCTATTTTCAAGTATACAAAAGAAGGAAGTGGACATGAGATTTAATATCCAATTTACCTAGTCATTACAGAATCCAAAAGAATAAAGAATAGAGAAGATGTATTTCTAAATTAATATGTCAAAGACCTTTGAGAGGTCAATTTTTATGATCATATCTATAGTTCACATGGATTTAAGGGAGTGGATCACCTCATGTGCTAGTATGATGTTGTCGAGAAGCTGGAATCCTTCCACATATCCTGAATGCTCCTTGGAGATAATGAAGGGTAGAATCGACTTGAGTCTAAGCACAATAACTTCTTTTATAAGTTTATATATGACATTACATAATGCGATGGGTCTAAAATTATTTGGGTGGGTTACTCTTTCCTCCTTGTGTATGATCATGAGGAAAGTGGCATTGAGAGTAGATAAGACTTTACCCGAGGAGCAACATTCCTCCAAAAGTTGACAAGCCTCCTCCTGGAACATCGACCAATAGTGGTGAAATAATTCTATGGTAAATCCATCTAGCCCTGGGGATTTTCTCACTGACATTTCCTTCATAGCCTAATCCACCTCCTCAATTGAGATAGGCCTCATGAGTGCTTCATTTTTTTCTGGAGAGATGAGATTTGGCATGTGCTGAGTGATTTTATTGATGGCTTGAGAGAGGTCATGGATCAACTATGAAAGAATATTTTTGTAATAATTGATAAGTTCATTCTCCATTTATCAATTCTCCATGAGTACTTGGCCTTGGTCATTTTATAGTTTAGTGATGCGATTGACATGTTGTCTATGTATCATGTATCTATGAAAGAACTTGGTGTTCTTTTTGCCTTCTTTGAGCCATTTTACTCTTGATTTTTGATGCCAGAGGATTTCCTCTTGTTGATGTATTTCTTCCAATTGTTTTTAGGAATATACTCCTCAACCTGTAGGGAATCCGTGGGGCCCTGCAAAATGATTTTTTTCTGAATCTCCTCCAGGCATTGCTCAATTAATATTTGGGTTTGAAAAATGTTTCCAAACACATTTTCGTTCCGTTCTTGTAGAAAATGCTTGAAATTATTTAGATTTTGTTGAAATATGGACATGAGGGTTCCACGAGTAGTTGTTTCTTATGACCACCATTTATGGGATAGTTCCTAAAAATATGGGCGAGTGATCTAGAATTTTTCAAATCGAAAAGGTTTGATTTTAGGGGCGTGGGTGGTATCAACCCAAAAATGAATTGGCCAGTTGTCCAATCCTGATTTGGGGAGAATTTTTTCCTCTAGAACAGGACCTTCCAACATGAGGGATTCCAAGATCAAGAAGCGATCAAAATGACAATCTACCTACTGGGTATCAGAGCACTTGTTGGTCCATATGAAAATTCCATTTTACGCTTCAATGTCTATCAGATGCATGCATTCTATGAGATTTTGAATTTTATCACTGTCCTTGTCCAATCTTCTAATTCCACCTATCTTTTCATCCAAGGAGATGATTATGTTTAAATATCCTCCAATTATCCATCTCTACTGACCCATAAGATTACCGACGGATTTGAAATTTTGCAAAAATTTATCCTTTTCTAGTGGTGATTGGGGGCCATAGGAATTTGTGATGACACCCCCCCTATTGGATACAATGTCACAATACTGTGTTGTTCTCGTCCAGGCCTTGGAGTAAAATATATCCAAAATAAATATCACAAGGTTCCATAATATGGCTAATACATCTGCCACACCATTAGAGTCATTAAATATACAATTTATCTGCCTCCAACACCTTGCAAAGATCTCTTCTGTTGTGGTGCCTGCACATTTTGTCTCCTATGCCATTATACACCCGCAAAGAGCTCTTTTATTTGTTCTCCCATTTAGGCCTCTTACATTCCAAGAGAGAATATTCATGATGATAAAGGAGGGTGATGAGAAGAATCCCCTAGTGATATTTTGGATCTATCCCAAGTTTATCAAAAATATTCCCACCTCGCAAATGAGTTGTTGTGATGAATTAAGGCCTCATCATTTTATTTTCTTGGGAATTTTTTGGTTGTCTTTGCTAGGGTCTAGATGGATTTCCACTCCTCCCCCATATCTATATGTATCCCCCACTATGGAATTAATATATACTTTGTGAACTTTCTATAACTTCTCAGGAGGGAGGGATTGTAGCTCCTTTTTGTTATAATCCTCCTCTAGTAGATCTATATCAATACCAACTAAGTCTTTTTCATTAACCAAAATTTCTAGTTCTTCCCCCTCCCCTCTTGTCTAGTCCACTGCCATCTAGGCAGGAGAGCTGGGTGGTATTATATGCTCCAATATTGGTTGTAAACTCTACTTGGATTTTCCCTTGGTGATTTCTCTATTTTCATCTTGGTGTAGTGTTTCTACCTCCTGGGTATCAAGCAGTTTGCTGAGAATGTCAAAAGAGTTGTTGGTGGAAGACTTCTTACTTTGTCTTAGGCTAAGATTTCTTGGATTAGGTTTCTTTCATCCCTATACTTGGGTAAATCCCTCTTTTTGATTACTCTTCTCTTCCTCGGATGTGCTCATGGGTAGATTTAATGGGAAATCCTAGAAGAGATGGGAATGTTCATGACATTTTCTACGGCGGAAAGGAATGTGCTCATAGTCGATAGTTTGTGTCCATTCCTCGTCTTGGTATTCTAGGGTTAGGGAACTTGGAAAATCCTTAGAGATATTCATATAAACACATATGCGAGCATACAAAGTATATTGTCTTTGTCGCGTTGCTTCTGAAGATTTAACATAGATTCCAAGTGTGTTTCCTATGCCAGTGAGAATTTATTTCAGCTAGAACTCATGTGGTAGGGAATATATACGGATCCAAAATGGTGCAAAGGAGAAATCTTCCTTTTCTAGGATTAAGTAGTTTGTCCAGAATCTTAAGTATAAGCCTGCAGAGTTGAAGAAGTATGGACCATTTTTGAAGATCTGGTCTTTATCTTCTAGATTGAAGAAGATGATTGTAAAGAATCCCTTTGAGCCCAACTGGAGGTCATAGTGGACTTTGGGATTCCACCAAGCCTTGATCMATTTGATTAAATCCCATTATGAGGGATAAAGTCCCAAAAATTTCCCTAACATGCCATGTTCCTTCATGAACTGAGTGTTACCCCCACTCGATCTGAGTTAATAACATACCTTGGAGAAATATTGGTCGATGGGATGCATTTTCCTGGCTCCCACATTCTAGCACTTTTTGATGGGAAGTGTCTGCTTCAACTTCCATCATTTTTCCAAACCACTGCTCATATTCAAGAATCTTCTCCCTTAGGTTTGGTCGTAGTTCAAATGATAGACTTGATCTCTTTTCTCCAGGTTGTTCGTTGGCGACAACATTTTTGTATGAGGGGGTTCACACCCCTTCTACCTTAGTCATGGGAGGACTGACGGTAATCCAAGCTGCACGAAAGATCTCTTGTTGTTGAAAATTATTTGATTGAGGGTTTCAGAGGATAAGGAGTGTTGCTATCATGAGACCCTAGCTTCTAGAATAAGATTATGTGTGAGTTTAAAAATATGGAATAAATACAATTACCAAAGAACATATAAATAACATTAAATAAATTTCAAAAAATTCAAATTGGTTGAAGTTTAATATTGCTAAAAAACAAAAACATAAGGCATCTCAAAGGTTGTTAAGAAACAAATATCAATACAGAATAGAAAAACCTCAGAAAATGTACTCAACGCCTTGAAAAAGAGATAATTTTAGATAATAAGCCTCTTCGCGGGGGCAAACTCCTTTTACCCCACTTAAATGTTCAAGTACCAGATGATTCAAAATGAAAATGTCTCCTTGGTATATATAGGAGACTAGGAGGTATAATTACAACTAATGGCCTAAAACCGACTTAAATAAAATAACATTACTAATCTAATATGCCCCAATTAAGGGGTAATGAGCCAGTATTAGGGATTAACATGCCCCTCCTCTTGAGACAAGTGTTTTTCGCAATGCTTGAGTAACTCTGGATGCTTCTGTATAAAAGAACCATCTTCCCAAGTGGGATCTCCAGCCGGTAGTTTCCTCCATTTAATGAGATACTTTGAAATGGATATATTCCTTAGCTGGCGAATTCTTGTGTCAGTGATGGCTTCAGGCTCCAATATGATTTTTCCTTCCTCGTCAAGTTCTGTAAATACAGTTTGAACTGGGATCTTGTCGCCTATAACCTTCTTTAAGCATGAAAAATGGAAAAATG
>SNQJ01S0013923.1:82993-93107 GCA_010110895.2 Picea sitchensis
ATTTCAAATTTGAAAATTTGAAAATTAAATTTAAATGATTTTAACACATTAAATTGTAGTTTTAAATTTTGAAACATGTAATGCCTATGATGTGCCAACCTATGATTCAATAAATTAAATATTGTTTAAGTCATTCTTCTTTTAAATTAATAATTTAAATAACAAATTGCAGTTTTAATATATAACTAAATGTGTTTTCAACATCAAATGATACATGTGAACTCCCACCCTTTTCAAACTCTCCCAATGAGAATTGAGACAAGCTTGCCCAAGGAGTAGGATATGGAATAGGGATCTGTGAACAACACAAATAAGAACTAAATCTAGGATTCAATGTGTTCACAAATTTATACAAATTTATAAATGTCATGTTGTTGATCTTATTCAAAAGATTGGATATTGGAAAACTAAAGTGCTCATCTGTGGATATTAGAAAACACATACCTGATTCAACCCATCTAAATTTAAACTTGTGGAATCAAGTCCCATATTTACTGGAGATTCATTTAACATATCTCCAAACTACAATTAATGACAATAAAAACTCAATTAATTCTATAGATACAATGATATGTATCTAGATCTAGAATTAGAAGTAAACTATCCTAAAATGCGTAAAAAATTTACTAACTAGAACACATATCAATCTGTTGTTCGGTTCATCATTCTGAATGACCTCCTTTTTTTCATACTCCTTAATATCTTCTATTGACATGGTATCTGCCTCTGCATATGTTTTATAAACAAAAATGGCTCGAGAATTGGCTTCTGGTCGTTGACGGTTCAAACCAACATCAACACGATAAAAAATCGATTCCAAATTTTCCTCAATTGAATTCTTAGCCTCGTTTCCAACCTCTGATGAAGCTCAAAACTTTGAATGTGAAGAAAATGCCCCTGTTGGGAAAGATACTAAAGGTTGTAGAGGCCTCTGCAATGTCGCATTTCGATATGCCATTTTTCTATCATATGTTCGTTCTTTACCAGCCCCATAATAATCATACGGTAGACTAGTATAATCAGGATGCATATCTATGAAAAACTCTGCATAAAAGTGTTTAGAAAAATAATGTGGAACCTCATCGTTCCACGAAAATTTCCCATACGGTACCAAAAATTTGTTATACAGATGTCCTTCTATGTTGGGGTGCTTAAAATATTGCACCTTCAACATCTTTCTTTTTGGCCCATCTTTGAAATTGAACATGGAAATTGTGTTTTATTTTGAAACTTTATTTTTTACTGCGTCCCATTTATCAGGGCCCATCACCTTTGATTTTCGTGGCCTCATCAAATCGATAAAACTGTCAGTGGTTGGCCCCATCTTTTGATATGCATCCATAAATTTTTGTAAAGAATGAAAAACAATATGCAAGCCTTGTTTATTCTCCCGACGGAGATCCAAGCTCCTCAAATCATTTTCCAACCTTCTTTTAACACCTACGCATCGCTCAAGGGTCATTGCTTCAGTAATCCCTTCCAAGGAAAGATCATCACCAACATCTGAAGGATAGGTGGATGTAGGCGTGTAATCTTATGTTTCTTGATAATGCCGCCTCCTAAATCCATCTTCACCCTCTTCACCAACATTAGAATCTTCGTGACACCCTCTCTCTCTTTCATTGTCTTCCCTCACACTAAACTCATTATCTACACATACATTTGAAAGTAATTACAACATTTAAGTTGACATAAATATAAATACACAAAAATACAACAAAAATAAACAAAATCAAAGAAAATTACCAAAAATATTTTCTTGTCCTGATGTATTTCCTACATTATCAAGTGTAGGAGTATCAATGTGCAACCTATATAAGAAGGTTGCATCTATAGAACTTGATTGAACACATTCTCGAGTTGATCTATTCACAGACTCGTTTGATAATCTCTACTGATGATATTGTCGTTGGCCACTCGGAGTCTCAGTCGAAGAAGGGGTTCCTCTTATGCCTTCTTGGGATAGCCTAGAACGTTTGTGAGGAATGTTTGGAGACTCTTGTCTCGACATATTGCCTCAATATCTATCCTTTGAAAATTCATGAATATGAAAGTTCATAAGTTTTAGAAACATTAAATGGAAACACTGAATTTATAACATAAGCATTTAAGAACATATATTGAAAAAACTAGAACAACTATATTTTTTACAATCATTGAAAAAAACAATCACTAACAAAACATTTACTTAAAACTAAAATAATAAACAATATCACATGATACATGTTGCTACTATCCTCTTAGATATATGCTCAGAAAAATCTTCAAGGGATCATTGATCAAACCCTCGAGGCAGATCTCATCATGACACATGGAACACATTGCCAAGGAGAGCTTTTAGGGTAAAATATCAATAGACTAATTGACAACATACACATGTGGCACAAACAATAGAAGAGAATTGAAATATACACAAGGTGGAATTAGCAAAGAGATAAAGAGGATGGCACCAACGAACAAATTAGGAGGGCGACACCAAAAAGTAGAACCAAAATCCCCAAACAATAACCAAGAAGAGATCTCCAAAAATATGGAAAAGACCAAGAAGAGGGGTCGTAGCCACACAATTAAATAATTAAATAATTCAAGAGAAGGGATCCAAATTCAAGGAAGCTAACTTTCTTTAGTAAAAAGAAAACAACAAAACCAAAAACCCACACAATGATTAAGGGGGGCATAATTCAAGCAAGGATGGTTTCAAGACAAAGTCAACAATTAAATTATCCAAATTCAATAAGGCTAACTTTCTTTAGGTAAATCACAAAACCAAAAACCCACAAAATAATTAAAGGGAGCGTAAGTCAAACAAGGGTGATTTCAAGACAAAGTCAACAATTAAGTTCTTAAATGGAAAAATGTCCACATGATTCTCATGATATTTAATTATAAGATTTTATCATCCCAACATACAAGGAAGATCAATAATGTGATCATGCTCTTTTTAAATACTCCTAGGTCTCATGGACCATCCCGAGAGAGAAAAAAATCACACATTATCTCAACTTGGTACTTCACAAAAAACAAAATAAACCAAAAAACCAAAGGAAGATCAATAATGTGATCATGCTCTTATTTGGATGTTATTTAATTTATAAATAAGTTTCTCTTCAATAATGGGACAAGATCAAATTCAAGCTTGTCCCTGTACATGGATAGGTCCAAATTCGGACCTGTCATCCCAGTTGATAAACATATTATACCTCTACTTCCCTGTGCCCGATATGGTATAGGTGTTGTTGTGTCTTTGTTTTACTCTATTGTGTATGCATCCTATTGTGTTCATAAATTATTAATTTATAGGAGGTTCGGGCCTATCCCTATACATGGACAGGGCCATATTTGACCCTTTCCATGTATAGGTACATGCCCGAATTCGAGCCTATCCACGTACATGGACAGGGAAAAAAATTTCCCTATCCATGCCCATGGACAGGTCAAATGGGCTTATCTATGCTTACTATTATAAATGTTGAGGCCAAGGTGAATAGAAATCTTGAAATGGTTAGGTGGTCATGTCAATTTGATCTCCATGTAAAGCTCTAGAAGTTGACTAAGTAGCATCCTAGCTAATTATAATTCCACTAGGTCAAGATATAAAGCCTACAACAACACTAGTAGCAGATACAGTTCCTAGGAATTATATATGCTTACTAACACCATAATCACATTATTCTTTAGATAAAGGTAATCACATAACTAAGACCATATGCTTACTTAGAGTTGTTGGAACCATTAAATGATGAGTAACTATGAAATAAGCTCTACTTTAAGCTCGATATCTACGTGTTACTACTTATACCATATGTAATAGCACATAATAAGCAATACTCGTAACGTAATTAACAAAAAACTAATGTTCATTAAACTAATAGTAATACGGGACCACTACTACAATTATGATCACCGATCCATCACATAGAGCGAGTGTATTAGTACTACTTATGATAGTGATTAGCTTATTACCATTGATTTCTGTTACTTGGATATGGATTAGTAAACAACTAACTATGAGTACAACTTTTTGATATGAGTCTAATGTATCTAATTATGAACTACTGATTACACTGGTTTGAATCTCTCATTTTGTAGTAGCCAATGTTATTGCTTCCCATTAATTCCATAACATTCCATACTGTGAATCTCATCCTAGTACCAGAACAATGATCACTATAAGGAAGTAAGTCCATTGAATAGGGATATTACTAACCTTTGCCCTATTTGTCCAATTACAGTTAAAGGTTGTTGTATGAGATATAACATAGGGAATAGAAGAAAATGACGTGACTATTAACTACAAAGGGAAGTATATAATAAGAACTAAAGGAAATAGCTTAACCTGTAATACAAGGGGAATATATCCATTCCATTACTATGATATCAATAATACAGGAACAACTTAGATTAAGGTTGAACAAGGTGATATCATGTTACCTATTCACCATAATCAATACGTATTGTGATATTAATATTATCTCTTATTAACTACATGGGATATCACTAGAAAGAAATGGCACTAAGTATAAACACATGTAGTACACTTGTATGTGATTCCAATGCGTGTGTCATAATATATTACCCTTATTTTCACCTATCGCCATTATCAAGTAGTGTTGGCGTAGACGCGCATTCCTCAAGGCGTGTCCGCTCACAAGATCCTCTCCTACTTCGGCTTGAAGAACTCAAACGTCCTTCTATTTCTCTGTCGGGAAATCTGCACCCACAAAATTCTTCGTGTGATTCCCTGTTTTTGCTTATCGGGGAATCGAACTTTGTGACTTCGCGATGTCAAAGGTTGAACACTGGGCTCTCGAATCCTCGAGACTCGATGACCAGTCAACGTTGACCTTCTCTTACATGTATCAGAATTTTCCCTATCACGATTTCGCTACTCGTGATACCAAACAACTCGTCTTGTCGAATCCCAATGCCCGATACGCCAAAACTCCGTCTCACACGTGCGAGTTGACTTTTCCACTTCCCGTCACTTCTATCGAGATTTCAAACTTCGTAGGATCGCGAATCCTAATGCCAAAGGTTCGAGGACTTTACTTTCCCCGAACTCTGATATGGTGCGCCACTTGTCCTCTACCAACTCCTGTGGCCCCACTATCCTTTTACCGTCGGAATATCGTGTTTCGTGATTCCACACTACTGGAGTATCCTGTCCTCAAGAATCCTGATACACCGAACCCCGACTTCGTTAGGCCTTGTGACACACGTCCCAACTGATGGACGGTTCAGATCTGTCAGAATATCGCGTATCGCAATATTGTGATTCCTGATGCACTTTTATGAGACTTCGACCCACGAACCCCGATACACGATCCTACGTGTAGATCTAATGGTCCCTGTGGATCAGATCGATGGCTCTACCCCTCCTAAGCTTTGAACCTCTGAACCACTCTCTCGTATCTCCCTTGCACCTCCACGAGATCCTACAGCTCATGGTGATTTCGCGAAATCTCCTCAAAGAATCTCTTCCATCCGTTCTTCCTGATGAGGTCTGCGAAATGATTAAGTGTCTCCTCTTATGAACTCATTCCTCCTGCGTGCAAACCTGCGACGCTTCTTGCCAACCTTCAAGGCATGACTCCTCTGCGCTATCCTTCAACGAATGTGAAGGCCTATCCTTCTTGAGATTTTCCCACGACCTTCAAGTCCCTCAGGAATCTCTTGCACGCACTCCTTGCGGCAAACCTTCAACCACATTAGGTGTTGAAGTTCCTTCAACTCTGTGCACTCCTGCAGCAACAGTCTGTCAGCTGGTACTTAGGTTCACAACCCTAAACTTCACTTGTCCTACGCACTCCTTGCATGGATCCTATGCCCAACTGCACCTTTTTTGGGGTGAATGAGAGCAAAAGTTAAACTACCTAAGCCTTCTGTCAATGCACTCCTTGCGGACGACTTCGACTGCACTCCTTGCAGGAATCTCTGGCTTAGATAGAGAAACAATTGAAACTCATTCTATTATCCTCTCAGACTTCACTTCAGACATGAAATCATATACACAACATATCAAAGCAAATGTATAACAGGAAAAACAAACACTCATGAGCATAGCATTCAACACACATACACAAAGAATAACACAAAAGCCATGAATCTGAATCAATTTCTTCTATTAATTCAAGATATGTACATGGGTGTTTTTCTACAGTTCTCTGCTTCTCTTCTATGCTCTTCCTGCTTCAACTATGCCTGAATAATGTTACAATGCACAATGAGGGTGTCTACATCCCGTTTCCCTCTTGCGCTCTACAACTGTCTAGTCTAAAATTAAATTCTATCTACTTTACATGAACTATTTTAAATGTCGTCTACCTACTAAGGATGAGAGCTATCCGCTCAAGGTCCATTTATAATATACAAGTGCACCTCATCTTAATGGCTCATTTAATATTTGCACAAAAATTTCCAAGGTGTTTTCAAAATTTGTGTTGGCTTGTCCAACTGTCTTCTGCTTCTGCGCTGGCTCGCTTGACGTGTTGGCGATGCTCCTGCATCATACTCCCTCGCTTGAAAACTTTCAAGGGCTCCTGTCCATGAGATCCTACATGGTCTGTCCATGCTTTTGTATCTTAGCTTCAGTCTCCCAGCTGGCATCTTCAACTGGATGGTTCTTCCACTTGACCAGATACTCAAAATATTGTTTTCGCCTGGCCCTCTTACTCACTCTCTTGTCCAGTATGCATTCCATCTATGGCTTCTCTGCAACTGACATTTGCTTCATCCACTAGATCACTAGATACTCATCTCCAGTCTTTGCTTCTCCAGCTCTGTATGGGTACAAATCTGATACATTGAATATCGGAGAAATTCCGATCCCATCGGGTAGTTCAATCTCATAAGCATTGTCCCCCAACTTCTTCAAGACCTTACATGGCCCGATTTTCTTCATTTTCAATTTATTGTATGTTCCCCTCATGAACCTTTCTTTCCTCAAATGTTCCAGAACTAACTCACCAACCTTGAACTGAAGTTGTCTCTTCCGCTGGTCGGCTCTGCGCTTATATTCGTGATTTGAATCTAGCAGTCGCTTCTTCACCTGACTGTGAAGTTCTTTCATTTCCTCTGCGAACTCTTTGACACTTGCGCTTCTAGTCACTGTCTGTTCCGAATCCCTTAATTCAAAAACTCCTCTCGGTGTGCCATACACAATCTGAAATGGACTTTGGCCTGTGCTCCTGTTCACTGAGTCATTGTACACAAATTCTGCCTGTGGTAATATATTGTCCCAACTGCTGTGGTGCTCTGTTGCCAAGATTCTTAGCAAGTCTCCCAGACTTCTGTTGACCAATTCCATCTGTCCATCCATCTGAGGATAATAAGTTGAACTAAACATCAAGTTAGTCCCCATCTTCTTCCACAGTGTTCTCCAGAAATGTCCCATGAACTTTGTATCTCTGTCCGAAACTATACTTTTCGGCAACCCATGAAGTCGAATGACCTCTTTGAAGACCATATTTGCAATGTGAGTTGCATCACTGGTCTTCTGACATGGGATGAAGTGTGCCATCTTGGAAAACCTATCCACTACCACAAAGATTGAATCAACACCTCTTTGTGTCCTTGGCAACCCCAATACAAAATTCATGCTTATCGCATCCCACGACCTTTCTGGTATGGGCAACGGTTGATAAAAACCCGCATTCTGCTTTCTTCCCTTCAAATGCTGGCAAATTCTGCATCGGTCTACAAACCGCTTGACCTCTGATCGCATCCCTGGCCAAAAGTATGACTCATTCAATTTCACGAATGTTTTGTCATGACCGAAATGTCCTGGCAATCCACTACTGTGTTTCTCCTTCAACAGATTCACCCTCATGGAGCATTTTAGAATACACATTTGATTGCCTCTGAACATCAATCCTTCTTGGATCATGTATTCTATCCATGAGCTTCTGTCTCTAAGAAATAGATTCTCAGCTGCTTCATACGCTTCCTGAAAATCTGGATCATCTGCGTACATATTCCTGAGATCATCAAAACCTAAAGTGCGGACTATGAACTCCTGCAACAGCAAACACTTCCTGCTCAAAGAATCAACAACTTTGTTAGCAGTACCAGAAATATTTTTAATAAAAAATGTGAAATTCTGCATATACTCAACCCATTTTACATGTTTCTGATTCAACTTCTCTTGTTGAGTCACAAACTGCAGTGCATGATTGTCACTGTACAATACAAATTATTTGGGTATCAAGTAATGCCTCCATTTCTTTAATCCCTGTATGATAGCATAAAACTCCTTATCATACGTGGAGTATTTCAATTTCGCTTCATTCAGCTTCTCGCTGAAATATGCTATCGGCCTGTCTTCTTGACTCAAGACTGCCCCGATTGCAAATCCGCTTGCATCACATTTCACCTGAAATGTTTTCTGGAAATCCGGCAACACCAAAACTGGTTGTTCTGTGATCTTCCTTTTCAACAGATTGAAACTCTTTTCAGCTTCTTCTATCCAGTGAAAATACTTATGCCGCTTCTTCACTGTATCCATCATCGCTGTGCTAATTCCACTGAAATTCCTGATGAATTTTTGGTAGAAACTAGCCAAACCATGAAAACTTCTCACCTCGAATACATTCCTCGGTGATGGCCAATTCTTGATCACTTCCACCTTATCCAGATCCATCCTCAACTCAGTTGCCGAAATAAAAAATCCCAAATAAATGAGTTTTGTCTTCATGAATGAGGACTTCTTCATATTAATCAACAACTTCTCCTGCTGTAGTTTATGCATCACTGTAGCCAAATGCTTCAAGTGCTCTGCCACTAATTTACTATAAACCAGTATGTCATCCAAGTATACGATGACAAATTTCCTGATGAACTCCCTCAGGACTTCGTTCATCAACCTCATAAAGGTACTTGGCGCATTTGTTAAGACAAACGACATAACAAGCCATTCATACAAACCCTCGGTTGTTTTGAATGTTGTCTTCCATTCATCGCCTTCTCTCATGCGAATCTGGTGATATCCTCTTTTCAAATCAATCTTTGAAAAGTACCTTGCTCTGCTCAAGCAATCCATCAGATCATCCATTCTTGGCAATGGAAACCTGTACCTGATGGTTATCTTATTGATCACCCTCAAGTCGGTACACATACTCCAGCCTCCATCTTTCTTCGGACTGAGTACTGTTGGAACAACACATGGACTCAAGCTTTCCCTGACTAACCCTTTGTCCAACAACTCCTGGACTTGCCTTTTAACCTCCTCATTCTCCTCCGGCGTCAATCTGTACATGGCTTTATTTGGAAAATTGGCTCCTGGTATGAGATCAATATGATGACTGACACTCCTGACCGGTGGCAATGAATGAGGTAGTTCGTCCACTATAATGTCAGCGAACTCTTCCAGTAGTTCCTGAACTTCATCTGGTAAATCATCCACTCTTGTACTAGTCAGAACAATCCGTGACTTCTTGAACAAAAAGAATTGTGGATCCTTCTTCTTCTTAACCTCGGTAAGAAGTTCCTTTCCACTCATGAGAAGTATTGTGTTTCTTACTTCCAACTTCACCTCCTTATCCTTTATCGGAAGCAACATGTGTGTCCTCCCATTCTTCTCTAGAGTATACGTATTCATCTTCCCATCATGAATCACATTCCTGTCATATTGCCATGGTCTACCCAACAATAAATGACATACATCCATGGGAATAACATCACATAAGATCTTATCATTATATCCACCTATCCTGAATTCAACCAAGCATTGTTTCGTAATAGTTACCTGGTGTCCTTTCTGTAGCCATGAAAATCTGTATGGGCTTGGATGATCAGTTGTCTCCAGCTCCAGCTTCTCTACCATCTCCGTAGATACGAGATTATCCGTTCTACCACTGTCTACAATGACCTTGCATACCCTGTCCTTGGTCTTGCAAGCAGTCCTAAAGAGTCTGGTCCTTTGGACTGAACTTTCCACCTCCTTCTCGAGTGTCAAAAGGAATTTTCGCATCATGAGAAATCTTCCGCCTTCAACATCTTTGGCCTCAACATCCTACCTCTGTGCTTATGTGATATGAGCTTCTCCAATGTCCTTCTTTTTCTCTGGACACTCGAATGACTTCTGCCCATTGTTTCCACACGTGAAGCATGTGATTAC
>SNQJ01S0013923.1:93157-103881 GCA_010110895.2 Picea sitchensis
CACCTTATCCAGATCCATCCTCAACTCAGTTGCCGAAATAAAAAATCCCAAATAAATGAGTTTTGTCTTCATGAATGAGGACTTCTTCATATTAATCAACAACTTCTCCTGCTGTAGTTTATGCATCGCTGTAGCCAAATGCTTCAAGTGCTCTGCCACTAATTTACTATAAACCAGTATGTCATCCAAGTATACGATGACAAATTTCCTGATGAACTCCCTCAGGACTTCATTCATCAACCTCATAAAGGTACTTGGCGCATTTGTTAAGACAAACGACATAACAAGCCATTCATACAAACCCTCGGTTGTTTTGAATGTTGTCTTCCATTCATCACCTTCTCTCATGCGAATCTGGTGATATCCTCTTTTCAAATCAATCTTTGAAAAGTACCTTGCTCCGCTCAAGCAATCCATCAGATCATCCATTCTTGGCAATGGAAACCTGTACCTGATGGTTATCTTATTGATCGCCCTCAAGTCGGTACACATCCTCCAGCCTCCGTCTTTCTTCGGACTGAGTACTGTTGGAACAACACATGGACTCAAGCTTTCCCTGACTAACCCTTTGTCCAACAACTCCTGGACTTGCCTTTTAACCTCCTCATTCTCCTCTGGCGTCAATCTGTACATGGCTTTATTTGGAAAATTGGCTCCTGGTATGAGATCAATATGATGAATGACACTCCTGACCGGTGGCAATGAATGAGGTAGTTCGTCCACTATAATGTCAGCGAACTCTTCTAGTAGTTCCTGAACTTCATCTGGTAAATCATCCACTCTTGTACTAGTCAGAACAATCCGCGGCTTCTTGAACAAAAAGAATTGTGGATCCTTCTTCTTCTTAACCTCGGTAAGAAGTTCCTTTCCACTCATGAGAAGTATTGTGTTTCTTACTTCCAGCTTCACCTCCTTATCCTTTATCGGAAGCAACATGTGTGTCCTCCCATTCTTCTCTAGAGTATACGTATTCATCTTCCCATCATGAATTGCATTCCTGTCATATTTCCATGGTCTACCCAGCAATAAATGACAGACATCCATGGGAATAACATCACATAAGATCTTATCATTATATCCACCTATCCTGAATTCAACCAAGCATTGTTTCGTAATAGTTACCTGGTGTCCTTTCTGTAGCCATGAAAATCTGTATGGGCTTGGATGATCAGTCGTCTCCAGCTCCAGCTTCTCTACCATCTCCGTAGATACGAGATTATCCATTCTACCACTGTCTACAATGACCTTGCATACCCTGTCCTTGGTCTTGCAAGCAGTCCTAAAGACTCTGGTCCTTTGGACTGAACTTTCCACCTCCTTCTCGAGTGTCAAAAGGAATTTTCGCATCATGAGCAATCTTCTGCCTTCAACATCTTTGGCCTCAACATCCTACCTCTGTGCTTATGTGATGTGAGCTTCTCCAATGTCCTTCTTTTTCTTTGGACACTCGAATGACTTCTGCCCAATGTTTCCACACGTGAAGCATGTGATTACCCCACCTCTTCCTCTTCCTTTTCCTCTAGTACGAGGAAAAGTGTTGTTGTCAGCATAATATCCTCTCTGTTCATTATGCTTCCCTCTCTGTTCAACATATGGCCCCCGCTGTGAGGGTCCACCTCTCTCTGCACGAGTTTGAGGTTTCTTCCATTCCTCCTTGGGCTTCTGGTATTTTTCCTGGGAAACTGCTTTGCCTCTGGGATGACTTCTGCCTCGGCCCCTCTGACTCTGTTTTCGGCTCAGCTTCTCTTCAGCTTTCAGAGCCATCTGATAGGAATCCTCCACCATTCGGATGGTTACCATGCTCATCTCATCCTGGATATCATATCTCAGGCCATTCATATATCTGGCAACTTTCTCATCATCGCTCTCCTGATGAACTACCCTGATGTTTAGTCTGTAGAATTCCTCAGTGTATTCCCTCACTGTCATCATCTTTTGTCTCAGGTTCTGCATCCTCCTGAACAGAGTGATTTGATAATCTCTGGGGATGAACTTTGCCTTCATCTTTGCAACCATTCGATCCCAAATTTTAATTTTCTGCTTACCCTTGCAGCGTCTATCTACTTGTAGCTCATCCCACCATAATGCTGCGTGTCCCTTCAATATCGTGACAGCATGCCTGACTTTCCTATCCTCTTCGACATCTTCATAATTGAAGTATGTATCCAGAGCTCTAATCCAATCTATAAGCTCTTCTACATCAAGATTTCCCTCGTAAACTGGAATGTCCATCTTCGTTTTTGCACCCATCCGTGCAATAGATTTGATTAGACGTTCATTGGTTGCGTCCTCGGCTGCAACTTCTTCTTCGCGTTCAGCCTCAGCTTTGCTTTATGAATCGCTAAGATTCCTCGCACTGGCTGTGCATATTTGCACTGTCTCCACATCTTCAAGTCTAGCTCGGAGATCACGCATTTGTCTCTCTATGGATAGATCTACCATCTGTCTGCCTCTTTGTCGCGGCATTTCCCTATCCTCTGGATCGGGTGACTGGGCGTCCCTTCTCTTGGGCGACATAGTGAATTGTCTTTCTCTTTGCTACAGAAAACAAAGAGTCTTTTTGTGCTTTGATACCAAACTGGCGCAGGCACACGTTCCTCGAGGCATGTCCTCTCATAGGATCCTCTCCTACTTCGGCCCGAAGAACTCAAACGTCCTTCTATTTCCCTGTTGGAAAATCTGCACCCACAGAATTCTCCGTGTGATTCCCTCTTTTTGCTTATCGTGGAATCGGACTTTGCGACTTCGCGATGTCAAAGGTCGAACACTGGGCTCTCGAATCCCCGAGACCCGATGACCAGTCAACGCTGACCTTCTCTTACCTGTATCAGAATTTTCCCTATTGCGATTTCGCTATTCGCGATACCAAACAACTCGTCTTGTCGACTCCTGATGCCCGATACGTCGAAACTCTGACACACATGTGCAAGTTGAGTTTTCCACTTCCCGTCACTTCTATCGGTATTTCAGACTTTGCAGGATCACGAATCCTAATGCCAAAGGTTCCAGGACTTTACTTTCCCCAAACTCCAATACGGTGTGCCACCTATCCTCTACCAACTCCTATTGCCCCACTATCCTTTTACTGTCGGAATATCGCATTTTGCGATTCCACACTGCTGGAGTATCCTGTCCTCAAGACTCCCGATACACCAAACCCCGACTTCGTTAGGCCTTGTGACACGCGTTCCAAATGATGGACGGTTCATATCTGTCAGGATATTGCGTATCGCAATATCGTGATTCCTGATGCACTTTTATGGGACTTCGACCCACGAACCCCAATACACAATCCTACGTGTAGATCTAATGGTCCCTGTGGCTCAGATCAACGACTCTGCCCATCCTAATATTTGAACCTCTGAACCACTCTGCCGTATCTCCCTTGCACCTCCACAAGATCCTACAGCTCACGGTGATTTCGCGAAATCTCCTCGGAGAATCTTGTCTGTCCGTTCTTCCCGATGAGGTCTACGAAATGACTAAGTGTCTCCTCTTATGAACTCGTTCCTCCTACGTGCAAACCTGCGACGCTTATTTCCAACCTTCAAGGCATGACTCCTCTGTGATGTCCTTCAATGAATGTGAAGGCCTATCCTTCCTGATATTTTCCCATGACCTTCAAGTCCCTCAGGAATCTCTTGCACGCACTCCTTGCGGAAAACCTTCAACCACGTTAGTTGTTGAAGTTCCTTCAACTCTGCGCACTCTTGTAGTAGCAGTCTGTCAGCTGGTACTCAAGTTTGCAACCCTGAACTTCACTTGGCCTGCGCACTCCTTGCATGGTTCCTATGCCCAACTGCACCTTTTTTTGGGTGAATGAGAGCAAAAATTAAACTACCTAAGCCTTCTGTCAACGCACTTCTTCCGGACGACTTCGACTGCACTCCTTGCAGGAATATCTGGCTCAGATAGAGAAACAATTGAAACTCATTCTATTATCCTCTCAGACTTCACTTCAGACATGAAATCATGTACACAACATATCAAAGCAAATGTATAACAGGAAAAACAAACACTCATGAGCATAGCATTCAACACACATACACAGAGAATAACACAAAATCCATGAATCTGAATCAATTTCTTCTATTAATTCAAGATCTGTACATGGGTGTTTTTCTACATTTCTCTGCTTCTCTTCTATGCTCTTCCCACTTCAAGTATGCCTGAATAATGTTACAATGCACAATGAGGGTGTCTACATCCCGTTTCCCTCTTGCACTCTACAACTGTCTAGTCTAGAATTAAATTCTATCTACTTTACATTAACTATTTTAAATTTCGTCTACCTACTAAGGATGAGAGATATCCACTCAAGGTTCATTTATAATATACAAGTGTGCCTCATCTTAATGTCTCATTTAAGATTTACGCAACAATTTCCAAGGTGTTTTCAAAATTTGTGCTGGCTTGTCCAGCTGTCTTCCGCTTCTGCACTGGCTCGCTTGACGTGTTGGCGATGCTCCTGCATCAAGTGTGTATATTCCTCTAATCAACATTGTGGAATAGTGATAAGTTGTATGTGTTCATTACAGATAGCTTAGATATTACTTCAATATCAGCGTGGTTATCGTATACAGTAAGCGTTACTTAGTGTTATATATGGTTTATATGTAAGTTCAAGCTCAAAGGTATGATACTAGCTCTATGGGTATAATCAATACAGATCCATATATTATGCATATTACTTAGTTGTATCAATACAGTTAAACATGCTATCTCAAAAAAAGAGGCTCTATCTAAGATATTCACATACATCACATGTGTTCACTTTCAATACACTGATTCCAGTCAAAGTTTATCGACACTAATATAGAAGTAATACTAGTATTATGCATACTAGTATTACCCTTTTAGGAATACTAGTATTATGCCTAGTTAATACTATTCAATTGTAATAGTTATGGAAACAAGATTCACCCTTGTCACAACAAAGCCCATATCTCTTATCCTTGTTGATCTCTTTGATTTGCCTCATATATTCATTGTTCATTTCCTTATATTCCCATATCTATGGTATTCTAATATAGTAAAGCTTCTCATAGTATGGAGCAAATAAGGCAGAGAGAATACCATGCAATCTGTAACTAGTATCTGTGCCATATTAGTGTAAATACAAAGGGTGATAGATCACCAAAGATAATGTAAAGAGGTATCATAGAAGGCTTCTTGGGGTCTCATATCATATTAGCTCATTACTTCATCATGTTCAACCCTATACAGTTAGCTGGTATGATTACAACAAGTTTGATTCATTTCTGTGCACTTACTTTATCCCTATTGTTTCCATGATACCGAGTTTGTTAGACTAGCTAATACACCAATCACCATGCTGTAATTAATGGGAAACATACACTTATAGGGAGAATACATGGTATTGTACCTCTGCTTAAAGATGGTATTGTAATAACGTCTATTACTAAAAGCTTAGATACAGTATATGTCATGATATATTAGTAATAACACATATGATAAGATGTATACGATTTCCTATATATGTAATATGGAACTGTATTAACTAATGGCAATGCTTCTATGATTCAGATAGTCTATGATTACTGTATGTTCACTAGTATGTACACTATAACTAGGAGTGATGCCCAACTTAGCTCCAAGTAATATGAATGATTTGGGGAATTACAATGGAATCAGATTAGGCATAGTATAGTTAAAGCTCATAAGATAAAAAAAAGTAGAGACCTACCATATTTGCGTAATATAAGCACAGTCATGGTCACATTGTATTACTATTGATCCTAGTTATATGAGCATAGTGACCAGGACTCTTCTATATCAATTCCACATGTTATAACTATCATATATTATGGGATTCCTTATCCTTATTACTTGTATTGAATAGTGTAAATAGAGATATTACTATAATGACATAGACCCCCACCTCAGTAGGGTTCGTTGACCTCTTGGCCTATGGATATTCAAATTCCTTTGAGCTGAAATGGCTCCTTGATTCCCAGCCGGAATCTCCAAAACATAGAACCACAGGTCCTTCTAGCAGTCACACCCATGAGAACAAGCACTAGGCGTAAACCTCCACTCCTCGTGACCACTGGTGTGACCATAGACTTAACCCCAAAAGGGCACATCATAATTTCACATACCAGGGATTTGCGATGTGGCTTATCTCCCTTCACTCGATAGCCGAAATCATGATATTCCTTTGCCATAGATTGACAGTCTATATTCTTCCCACGATCGACGACCCAGATCGTGTCGAGATTTTGCGTATCGCGACTTTCGGGTGGTTTTTTCCTCCACACTCCAGATTCCCAAAATGCCAAAATTTCAAAGTACCCCAAATCAACGCTCACGATTCTCTAGATCTAATAGCTGCTATCCCTCCTGAGCTTGGGAGTGTTGAGAGACTCTAGCCTTTATCCTCCCTGCAATTTCATTGGATCTAATGGTCCACGGGAGTCGACGTTTCTCCCTCCGAGAGTTTCCACTATTCGTTCAGGTTCTTGATGTTTCTGGCCAAATAACTCAGCATTTTTCCTCCTGAGTTTGATTTCTGTGAGGTGACTTCATCCCTTGTCCTCGCTTCAAACTCTTTTAAGTCTCTATCTCTCTTGAGCTTAATTCTTGTGGCAAACTAAAGGATTCCAAAGGATTCTTACCTGCACTCCTTGCGACCTTCATGATAATCATTGATTATATGATGTCTTCCACCTCTGCGCACCCCTTGCGATAGAATTCCTTCAAACACTCAATTGGGTTGGAAAATTCTAAGACTTCAACCGACCTATGCACACCTTGCACGACTCGATGCCATACTTTCACTTCTGCTGGTATAAGAACAACAGTATCCCTCCTGATATTTTCTGAGATGAACTCAGAATCTTGTCAACACACTCCTTGCATACTTTCACTGCACTCCTTAAAGGAATTCTCAGGAAGAGAAACAATTGAAACTTACACTCTCCCTCTCACAGACTTCATACATTCAACATGAAATCACAGACACACACACAACATTGAAACAATTGGAAATAGAGTATATAAGAAAACTGTAAACCTACAATTCAATAGATGCAAACAGTGACCATAACAACACCATGAAATTGGATCAAAGCATTCCTATATTAGTTCAAGTGCTTATGTACATGGATTCAATAGGAACAACTATCTTCTCATACAACTTCTACAATTTTTGTTCTTCTCTACTCTCTTATGCATCTAACTACTATGAGAATACTGATACAATACAATACATATGAGGGAGATTTATCGAGTTTTCCCTCCTACAACCTCAAGATATCTAATTTAATTAAAACCTACATCTACTTTACATTCATTACATTAATCGCCTACAATCAACAGATGAGAGCAAATGCTCAAGGTCTGCATTACAATCTCCAAACCATAAAAGAAAATATATCTTTCTAGATATTACATTTAATGTTTCATCTTTTCATATTCAAAACTTCTTCAAAATGTGCATTGGTGCATATCCAACTTTCCTCCACTTGTGCTTTCTTATGATGCTCCTGCATCATACTCCTCTGGTTGAAATATTCATGGACTCCTTCCCATGAGCTCCTGCACCTTCTATCCAAGTTTCTAGATATCTTCTTCACTTTCCCAATTGGCATCCTCAATCGGGTGTCCCTTCCATTTTACCAAATACTCAAGACATGTCTTTCTTCGGGTTTTCTTGCTAACCATCTGATCAATGATTTTTTCCATTTGCGGCTTTTCAGCAACATGCATCCATTTGACCCACTGAAATTCCTTCTGATTGCCTTCTCCTCCTGCTTCATCTTCTCTGTAAGGATACAGATCTTCTATGTTGAATATGGGTGATATTCCCACACCATTTGGAAATTCTATTTCATAAGCATTTGCCTCAAATTTCCACAAAATCTTACACAACCCTATCATTTTCATTTTCAGCTTATTATACATCCCCCTTGGGAAACTTTCTTTTCTTAGATGCACTAAGAATAAATATCCCACTTCAAACTGGAGGTCTCTTCTATGTTGATCTACTCTGTGCTTGTATTCCTGGTTGGAATTCTGCAATCACTCTTTAATCTTACTGTGGAGCCCCTACATCTCTGCTGCAAAATATTCCGCTCTAGCACTTCTAAACTCATTTTTATTTAAGTCTATGAACTCATATAATCCTCTTGGTTGCATTCCATACATTATCTGGAATGGTATTTGTCCTATGCTCTGGTTAGGTGAGTTGTTATATGAAAATTCCACTTGCGGTAGAATCTGATCCCACTGACTGTGATGTTCAGCTACTAAACTCCTCAATAAGTCCCCCAAACTTCGATTTACTACTTCAGTCTGTCCATCCGTCTGAGGGTGATATGCTGAGATAAAAGATAAATTCGTTCTCGGCTTCTTCCATAGTGTCTTCTAGAAATGACCAACAAATTTGGTATCCTTGTCTGAAACACTACTCTTGGGTAAACCATGAAGTCGAACAACTTCTCTGAAAAATAGATTTTCAATGTGTGTTGCATCATTGGTTTTTTGACACGGAATAAAATGTGCCATTTTTGAGAATATGTCAACTAGAACAAATATGGAATCACAACCTCTCTGTGTCCTCAACAGTCCTAACACAAAATCCATGCTTACTGTGTCCCATGGCCTCTCTGGTAATGGCAATGGTTGATACAATCCTATATTTTGTCTCTTCCCCTTTGCGTGCTGGAAAATTCTACAGTTGTTGACAAACATTTTGACATCCATCCTCATCCCTAGCCAATAATACAAGTTGTTCAGTTGTGCAAATGTTTTTTCATGGATGAAATGTCCAGCCAATCCCCCACTATGTTTTTCCTTTAAAAGGTTTTTTTCTCATAGAACTCTTCGGGATACACAACTGATTTCCTCTAAATAACAGTACATATTGAATTAAATATTCAATCCATTGGATTCTATCTCTCAGAACATGATTCTCACATGCTTCATAAGCGTCCTTGAAATCTGAATCACCTCTGTACATTTCCTTAAGGCTATCAAAACCTAATGTCTTCAAACGAAACTCCTGTAGAATCAAACATTTCCTACTCAATGCATCAACAACCTTGTTATTAGTTCCAGAAATGTGCTTTATAACAAAAGTAAAGTTCTACATAAATTCAACCCATTTTTCATGTTTCTGGTTTAGTTTCTCCTGTTTGGTTATAAACTGTAAGGCATGATTGCCGCTATACAAAACGAACTCCTTCGGAACTAAGTAGTGCCTCCATTTCTTCAGTGCTTGTATCACTGCATAAAACTCTTTATCATATGTGGAATATTTCATCTTGGCCTCATTAATATTCTCACTGAAGTATGCAATCGATCTATTGTCTTGATTTAAGACTGCTCCAACCGCAAATCCACTTGCGTCACATCTCACTTGAAATGTTTTACTGAATTCTGGAAAAACTAGAACTGGTTGTTGAATTATCTTCTCCTTCAACAACTTGAAACTTTTCTCTGCTTCCTTTGTCTAATGAAAAGATTTATGTCTTTTCTTGACCATGTCCATCATTGGTGTGGAAATTCCACTAAACTTTCTGATGAATTTCCTGTAAAAACTGGCTAGTCCATGGAAGCTTTTGACCTCAACGATATTCCTTGGCGACAACCATTCTTTGATTTCTTTTACCTTCTCTGGATCCTTCTTCAACTCATTTGAAGAGATCACAAAACCCAAATAAATGAGTTCTTTCTTCATGAAAGACAACTTCTTCAGATTTATCAACAACTTCTCTTGTTGTAAGCTCCTCATCACTAGAGTTAAATGTCTCAAATGTTCCTCCTCAGTCTTATTGTAGATCAATATATCATCAAGATACACAATTACAATTTTTCCAATGAAATCTTTCAAGACTTTGTTCATCAATCTCATGAAAGTACTTGGTGCATTCGTCAAACCAAATGGGATGAGAAGCCATTCATATAGTCCTTCATTTGAATGAATGTTGTCTTCCATTCATCACCTTCCCTCATTCGAATTTGATGATATTCTCTTTTGAAGTCAGTTTTTGAAAAACAATTTCCCCCCCTCAAGCAATCCATCAAGTCATCCATCCTGGGTAAACGAAATCTATACATGATGGTGATCTTGTTTATATCCCTCGCGTCTGTACACATCCTCCATCCACCATATTTCTTTGGACTTAACACTGTTGGCACAACGCATGGACTCAATCTTTCTCTGATCAACCCTTTGTCCATCAAATCCTGAACTTGCTTCTTGACTTCTTCATTCTCCTACGACGTGAATCTGTACGATACTTTTTTTGGTAAACTCGATCCTGGTATAAGGTCAATGTGATGGCTTATACTTCTGATGGGTGGAAACAAACAAGGTAAATAATCCACCACTATATCAATGAAATTCTCCAGCAGCTCCTGAATTTCCTTAGGTAGATCATCCATCAAAGTGCTGGTCAAGATGACTCTAGGTTTTCTTACCACAAAAAAATTCATTTCTTCACCCTTCTTGACATCATCCAAAAGTTCCTTCCCACTCATGATAAGTATAATATTTCTTTCTTCTGCTTTCACCTTCTTGTCTTCAATTGGCAGTAACATATGTGTCCTACCATTCTTCTCCAAGGTATGGGTGTTCTTTCTTCCATCATGGATAACATTTTTGTCATATTTCCATGGTATCCCCAACAAAAGATGACAGACATCCATGGGAATAACGTCACATAAGATCTCATCTATGTATCCCCCTATCTTAAATT
>SNQJ01S0013924.1:0-22706 GCA_010110895.2 Picea sitchensis
TAACCATTCAGGAATGTAACAGTTCAACATAAGAAAGCAAAGGTGAATGTTGTAATGTGACATAATCATTTAGGAATGTAGCAATTCAACATAAGTAAGAAAAGATGAATGTCACAGTGTGACATAATTATTGAGGGACATTGTTTGCAATACAACATAAACATTTTTAAATATTGCAATGTGGCATAACCATGCAAGAATGTCACAATCAAATCTAACCCTTAAGGAATGTTACAATGTGCCACATAAGAATTGAACCTTTGTGAACCATTTTCAAATATGGTCGAGAATGGTTGAACATGGTCAACGATAGTCAACCATTGTTAAACATGGTCAAACATAGCCAACCATCATCAACCACAGTGAAACATGGTCAACCATAGTAAACCATGGTCAACCATACCAAACCATGGTTAGTCATAGTCAAACATGGATAACCATGTTCAAACATGTAAAACCATTGTCAACTGTGGTCAAACATTGTCAACAATATTAGGCCATGGTTAATCATAGTTGAATAGGTTCAACCATGTCCAACCATAGTGAATCATGGTTAAAAATGTTCAACCATAGTGAACCATGGTAAAACATAGTCAACTATAATAACCATAGTCAACCATAATATATCGTGGTCAACCATAAATTAACATGGTTAGTCTATTGTTGACATAACCCTTGATTAACATGCTCAAACATAAGCAACAATTTTTAACTATATTGAAACATTTTCAACCATAGTCAACCATATCTTATCATAGTCAAACATGAAAAACCATGGTCAACCATTTTCAACCATGTCCAACCATAGTTATCTATGGCCAAACATGTTCCAACATAGTAAACAAAAGTCAACCTTGGTTAATAATAGTCAAATGAGTTCAACCATGTCCAACCATAGTGAACTATGGTCAAACATGTTCCAACATAGTAAACAAAAGTCAACCTTGGTTAATAATAGTCAAATGAGTTCAACCATATCGAACCATAGTGAACTATGGTCAAACATGGTCAAACATAGTCAACTATAAGTATCTATAGTCAACCATAATGATAGGGTATTCACTCAATGAACCTATGACATAGGAAATTTGTTTATCGGATATTAAATAATACCCCTAATTTAACTAGATATTAATAAATACTTCCCAAACTCCTTTTGTTCAACACCCCTCTTAATACACCTTTCTAGTTTAAAAAAAAGAAAAATTACCGGATACCTCTTTTTATACCCCTCAAAATCTTTAAACCTCCCAATACCTCACATTCGCCCCTCAATACCCACAATATATTGACTTTATTTTTCACAATTTTAAACACCCTTTTATGAATTAACATGATAAGATATTGGACAACAAGGTGAATCTCCAATGACCATTGTCAAACATGATCAACTGTATGCAACCATTTCCAACCAAAGTAAACCAAACTTAACGCAGCATAACCTTTAAAAAACATTGTAATGCAACATAACTATTCAACAACGTAGCAATTCAGAAAAAATAAGCAAAGATGAATGTTGCAATATGACATAACCTATTAGGAATGTAGTAATACAATATAAGAGAGACTAAATGTCATAAGTTATGGCATAACCATTCTTGAATGTATCAAGTGAACATAACTAATCAAATATGAATGTTGTAATGTGCTTTAACTATTCATGAATGTAGCAATTCAACATAAGTAAGTAAAGATGAACAATTGTAAGACTCTTTGGGACATCTCCCTTTGGAAAAGTGACTCCCATCTCTCCTGGCAAAAGTGGAATTTAGGGCACTATCCGGAGGAGCTCCATGAAGAAGCTATGACTCTGCTCGAGTATCTCCATGGAAAAGCCCCAGTAGGGACCAACTACAAAGACAAGCGAGGATGGGGTTCCCCCACAATGAACTATACAGCTGCAGCAGGTTACAAGGCGGCCTTAAACTCTCCCTGGGTTCCCCCAAACCCTGGTCGGTGGCAAGCTCTTTGGGACTTCCCCTCTATCCCCAAAGTGGACCATTTCGCTTGGGCCTTAACCCACAATAGCATTCTAACCTTCAGTATTCTCAAGAAGAGGGGCTGGGAGGGTCCCTCTCGATGTCCTCTATGCAGAGCCAATGAAGAAACCCCGGAACACCTCCTGCTCGAGTGTGGCTTCTCTAGAGAAGTTTGGAGCCTTCTTCTGGGTGGAGCCTTGCCTCGCCTTCCCTCAGCAGCCTCTGGGTGATTTCTTATACAGCTGGCAGTCCTTGTCCCTTTTCTTTGCACAAAACACCTCCTCAAGCAGTATGGATGGATTCCAAATTCACTTTGTTGGAAAATTTGGTTAGAAAGAAATAACAAGATTTTCAATGAAGCGAATTAGACTGCCTTCCCAGGTGGCAATTCAAGCTAGAACGTTGTTGGCAGAAGCTTTAAACGGAAAGGCCAATCTTAGGAAATCTGTCCCACTCTCGGGGGAGGAAGAAAATTGGATCAAGGACCAATGAAACAAATGCGGTATCACTCAAATTATGGAAACCATTGAGGAGTTTGGGAAATAAATTTTGGAGGCAATTTCTCCTTGGAGAATTAGATCCCTCAGCGATTGGTGCCTCTTCTTGACGAGGCCTCGAGAAAGGTATTAATCCAGATTAGGGCTTTGAGGTGGGGGAATCATTATTGACCCTTCAGGCATCATTCACACGGTGTACGTTTGGGGGCTAGGCCATGCTACCAACAACCAAGCGGAGTTTCTCGTATTTGTGGAAAGGTCTCCACCTGGCATTAAAATTGGGAATCCAATCAATTAGAATTTTTGGTGACTCTGACAAGTCGACTCTCATTTCTAAAAAAGCCTAAAGGTATACTTTAGCCCAGCTGTACAGGAAATCTGCCATCCTTCTCAGTCAATTCAATGGATTTCATATCCATCACGTGCTCAGAAATATAAATGGTCAAGCTGATGCTCAAGAGAATATTGGTTCCCATCTCTGCAAAGGACTACTAAAGGTAAATGAAGAGACGTCCACTCATGCCATCCCTTAATCCCTCCGGTTCCCGAGCTCTGAAACTCCACGTGAAGTACCAACAGATTCCTTTCTCCTTCATCATGCCGTCGGACGAGTTTCCCTCTGACCAGAGATCGCAATCCGGCTCGGGTTGGGAGGTTCCTCGGGGAAGAGACCTGTTTCACCTCCTTAAGTGGTTGTATGCTCATCTAGTTCTCATCTTTTGTGTTTAATCGATCCCCTCCGGCCTCTTCCTGCTTAGAATATTCAACGTGATGGACAAGAAGGCCTTTGCGTCCAAGTCGAGCCTCACACCTCAGGAAAATATCGAGCTTCTCAGGGCTGATCTGGAGAGCATCAAAGCCACTACAGAAGGACATAAGTGGGAAATCGTAATGGTCTGGGACATCAAAGACGACATGTCGGATGAAATCCAAGCTGGATTGAAAGATGTTGCAAATTTATTGGGAGATCTTGGGAAAATGATTATTCTTGTTGGAATGCCAGTGGAAAGGATCACACCTCGCCCTTAGTAGGAATTTACGATCTTACGGCTGACCTCTTCCAAGAAAGGCCAGTAACCCGATTTTACTCTAGACGGCCAAGTTCGGGATGGCTTGAAGGGTTTTCGGAAAACACATTTGTTGGTTAAGTTTTAGTAGAGTCAGCCTATTCGGCATGTAATAGTATCTAGAATCTTTAGGTTCGCTAGTAAGAACATGTACTCTGAGCAATAGCTCACTTTTGAATATGTAAGGGTTGGCAGCCCACCTCTGCGCCTCTTTTCAAATAAAAAAAAACCTCATAACCGATTTTTTTAAAGTAAAAGATAGATGTTGCAATGTGATATAACCATTTAGGAATGCCAAAACCCACTTTATAACACATCCATTATAATCCTTATAAATGCAATTTATAACAAAAAGAAATGACAACTAAATTAAATACTTCAGCTAGAAGTTATACTCAAATAAGCAAATTCTATTTCAACTACCATGTCCTTGAACAATGTTTTTCAGGCAATCTCAAAAGTCAACTAACATACACCCTTGAGAATCAAATATGAATGTTGTAATGTGACATACCAATTGAAGAATGTAGAAATTCAACACAAGTAAACATAAATGTTTTGGTCTTGACATAACCGATGAGGAACATCCATGCCACTATTTATAATGACTTCCATTCAAATACTTCTAAACGTAATTTATAACAAAAAGAAACGAGACTTAAATTAAACACTTCAACTAGGAGTTATATTGAATTACAAACATTCTACTTCAACTACCATGTTCTTGAACAATGTTTTCAAGGAACCTCAAAGTCAAGTTGCATATGGGTGTTAGCTAATGATGGTCTCTCATGATACATTAGAGGCAATGCAAACATAGAAAAATGAAAATCTGTTATCTTGGAGGGATTGTTAAAGGTATTTTTCAATGAATTTGAATATGAAGTAAAAATGAAATGTAGGAAGTTGAATTATCTTTCTACATATATAATTTTTATTATATGAATTTTGTATCACTATGTGAAATTTGAGTTTTATAACAATGGTACATTGTTTTCTAAGAAAAATACAATGTATATGTTTATGTTAGTCGAGTGTTGAGTACCTTAACGATGAATGTTTCCTTAAAAAAAGTGCATAATTATAGAGAACCCATTTCTTTAGTGTAGTGTATTTTCAAAATTTATAATATAATTTTTATAGATATTTTTAAAATTATGAATGTCATTATATTCTTGAAATTACAAGGCCTTGCATTTGTGTAGGGTATGAGGGTCTTAAAATTATCAAACATTGTTCTATTTTATTTTAGATTGTATATCTTTGTCTCTTGTAGCTCGGTGTATAACTTATTTTAAAATGGTTAAGATGATAAAATTTTATAGCAATGAATAAAAGAGGTTTGTATTTTAGGATTAGGATAAAATATGTTAAGAAAAATATATTAAAAATAGTAAACAATGACAAAAAAAAAAAAAACATTACATATTTAGAATCTACACAGTTGACTCTATTTGGGTTTGTAGTTTCAGCGATAATGGATTTGTGTATCATGTAGAAAAATAAAGTAAAAAAAAGATATTGAGAGGTATTCAAGAAATGAAGGTTTAATTTGTTGCACACTAAGTCACTCGGTTTATCATCCCAAACCTAAATATAAGGCAACCAAATTAGTAAACACATATGATAGAGTTGTCATTCCTGCAAAGCGTTGAAATGAAAATAAAGTGTATTGTTTAATGAACTCCCACACATTCTAGGAATCCGTACATGTTCTAGAGGATGTTCATGATCATATTCCTAAGTCTTCCACTTTTCTACTCCTTTTGATTCCATTTGTATTCCTTTGTCTCTTTATCCTGCCCATTTCTCCCCTCTCCCCTCCTTTCCTATCTCCATCTCTTTTTGTTCTCTCTCTCTCTCTCTCTCTCTCTCTCTCTCCCCTTCCCTTCTCTCTCTTTACCTCCCCACCCCAATCTCTTTTATTCTTAACCAATATCATTGTCTCTAACTCCCTCTCTCTTTCTCTCTCTCTCTCTATATATATATATTAATCCCTTTCTATCTATCCTACATATACCCTCTCTCCCCTCACTTTGTATCTCCCATATCTTATCTCATTACCTCTCTCCTCCTCTCCTCTCTTTGGATCTCTCCCTATATTTATCCCCCTCCTAACCTCTCTCCTATCACCTCTCTCTCTCTCTCTGCGTCTTTCCCCTATCTCTCCACCACTCTTCCCTCCTCCTCTTTACCTCTCCTCACCCTCCATCTCTATATCTCTCTATCCCTCATCCCCCTCTCTCTCCATATTCCTCACTCCCTCCCTATCTTTATGCCCCTCCCTCCTCCCTCCCTTCACTCCCCCCACCAAACTCCTCTCACTTAATCCCTCCCCTCCTCCATCACTATCACACTCTCCTTCCCTCCTGTCTTCTTCCCTCACTACCATACTCTCTCCCACCCTCCATCCCCCACCCTCTCTCCTTCATAATTTTCTCTCCTATGTCTCCCCATTTCAATTATCTCCTCCTATATCTCTCTCATTTCTATCCTTATTTCCCTCCATTTTATCTCTACCCTTCTTTCCTCTTCCCTCTCACACACCACTATATATTTCTCTATTACTCTTGTTGGATTACTGAGAAGGTGAGTGAATCAGTAATAATTAATAATTATAATCCCCTTTTTTCAAATGTTATATCAATGTAAATTATTATCAATAATGAGTAGTAGAAATAAAAAATCACACATACATGATGCACTAGTGTTTTATGTGGAAAGCCAAATAGGGGAGAAAAGCACAGAATGCCTTTTTCTTATATGTCTTGAAGAATTACACATAATGCTTTTTCTTATAAATCTTGAATAATTACATTTATTGAAAGCACCAAATTCCTTTATTTTCCACCTGCAACTAGAAGGAGGCTCCAACTCCCAATTCTTTGGCTATAGCCAAAGGAGAATACAACCCTATGTTCTCCGGCCTACAACCGGAAGGTGGCTACAACCCCACAGTCCCTTGCCCATCCTGCCACCACAAATACTCAGTAGACCAGTGGAACCATTGTCACACTATCACTATAAGGATATGCCACTATAAATCTGTACCAATAAATCTAAACCATGCATCAACCATACATCAACCATGCATCAGCCTGTACCTACCAAGTAAGTGCATCAACCATGCACCAACCTCAAACAAAAGCCCTCATCATTTTCATCATCCAAATCTGGTTGTGGCTGCATAATATACGAATTGTATGTGATCACATTCTTTCAAACCTTCCTTAACTTTAACAACAAAGAGACTAGCATTTTCATCAAGAGCTTTTCTTTAGTCTCACATGCCTAGTTTGGATTAATCAACAAATCCCTAGCAGAAGTAATCATAACTTTGAACTGTAATACAAAATATCTGAAATGGATAAAACAATGTTATTCCAGTTTTTTTTATGCAATTCCTCCAGTGTCACTACTTGGAACCTCTTAGAAAGGAGTTATAGAAAAAATGGCATACCTTGTTGAGTGCATTCACAGAGAGCGACCTTGTAGAGAGTTCCCCTCACTAAATATTCATTGAATTGATTTGAAAATGTTACAAAACATACTACAAACTGTACCCTAGCCAAAACATTTGATCTCACTAAATTTGGATCTTTTATGAAGAAGTTATGGCGTTTTTACCCGAAACACTGTTTTTTGACTAGTTTCAAGAATAGCCACAAACCACATTTTTCCACGGGGTGTAATTCCCAAAATACAACGACCGACGAGCTGAATTTTTACCACGAGATGCTTGGGTATGTTTTTCAATGGAATATAAATTTCGCAGTCTTAATCATTATAGAAAAAAGTTATTAAGAAAATGGTGATATGTCTTGTAAATAACATACCTTAAACACCATCAAAATTTATCCTTCCTTGCATTTAGTCCTTCATTTCTTCACATTCCCTTAGAAATTTGTCTTAGATATCCTTGGTTAGCTCGGACACCTATATATATTCAATATTATCAAGTGTGAACACAAAATGAGAGCCTTGCCTCTTAGTTATATTCTCCAAGTAGCTTCATTAAAACATCTTCTAGGTCATGGCCCTTTCATATTTTAGGGTTAACCCACTTCTAATTTCTCAATTAAATTTATTATTGATAATTTATTTTGTATTCACTTTGAATTATAACACACTCATCTGCTTCACTTTTTTATTCACCTTTTAAAATCTTCTTAAACCACTTTGACTACTTTGACCTTTAGGGCTTCTAGATGACATATGAGGGTCCTCCAACTTTGTAAGGCCATAACTCTCAAACCATGAGAATTTATGTGACATTCCACATACCACGAAGTAAGACGGCGTACTATCTATCCATAATAGTATTACCTTCAAATATGAAAAATCATACGTTATCCATCAAGCGGACTTGGGTCCATTACCCAAGCACAGGTTCTCAACTTCACATGGTCATAACTCTCTAACCGTGAGGAGTTGTAATGATGTTCTACATACCATCAAAATGGCGTGAAAATAACTATCCATCTAGGATATATTTTCCTCATTCAAATTCGTATCCTTCATCTCATTATTCCACAATTAAAGCATGGGTTCTCTTACTCATAGCGTCTTCCCATGAGGGCTTTCACCATAAAGGGGCACCATTTTGGATTTCATCCATATTTACTTCTTATAAACCATGAAAAAATAATGAGTTATATTTACATCAAACAATCTTGGAGTCCATTAATCAAACCTTTGTGCTGTAGGGTTTCTTCAAGGAGTTGACATCGAAAATGACAACCAACAGCAATCAACAATCTCCCCTTTGTCATTGATGGCAACACTTTCTGATGCAATCTTGAAATCATATCACTCATGCTCCACCGGGAACCATGCCTCTGTCCTATGCATCGGATAAATCTCTCCTATCCAACGCATTTGATAAATCCCCTTTGTCATCAATGGAAAAGGTATCTTTCTATCCCGAGGGATGCTCCCCCCAACTGAACTATCCTCTTATGGTGTTTCCTTGTATACATCTAAAGACATATAAGATAAGCATTAAAAGCATTCATTTGGAGTAAATAGCTCAGTCTTTGGCTAGAAGATATTCAAAGGCTTCCACATGAAGTGGTTTTGTCAAAGTTGTATGCCACTTGTTTTTTTGTTTCCACATACTCAACTTCGATGTTAGTTTAAGCAGCTTTGTTCCCATATAAGTGATACTTAGTTGGAATGTGCTTTTAGATCTTGGAGTGCATCACCATTTTTGAGATTGATGGCACTTGTTATCACAATATATTGGAATGGGCTCATCATACTTTCGTGTATATCATCCAAGGTTGTTTCATCCAAAGAACATGTATTGTACAACATGTTTCTTTTTGCTGCAATATACTCTACCTCTTTTGTAGATAGAGATATTGATGGTTGTTTCTTGCTTATCCATGATGCGAGACACTCACTTAAGTAGAAGGCAGCTTCCCCGCTGGTGCTTAAGTCGATTGATCAATATAGCATGCCCAATCTGCATCTATGTAGGCTAATAAGTGATAGATCTTTTTCCTTTTGGATACCATAATCCAAACTCTTTGTTCCTCACGAGAATGTTGAAGATGTTCTTCATTTCTAATACATATGATTCTTTTGGTGCTTCTTGAAAATTGTACTTTTGTCCAAGCCCGGTTGCATTACATACAGTGCGGATGTTGTCACATATAGTAGGGTGCCAATCATTGAATTGTGTTGCCTCTGATATGTAGACTTGAATCATCATTTGTGCTCAACTTACAACTGGTTTTACGCTTAGGGTGATAAGCTGGTTTAATGTTCATTATAGACCTCTTTAGCATTTCTCTTATTATACTTGGTTTGAGAAATAAAAATTCCTTGATTTCGTTGGCGGTATATGAAGTCCTAGAAAGGATAGTTCTCCAATGTGCTAAATTTCAAATTCATTCTGAATGTGTTTTGAAAATTTCTGGCTTAAATTGTCATTATCACTACCAAAATATCATCAACATAAATTCAATTAATAAATATTACCTTGACTTACCTTGATGTAGAGGTTGATATGTGCATTTCCTTTTTTTGAACCCTACTTGCTACAGATACTTATCTAATACGGATTACCATGCTCTAGAAGCTGTTGTTTTAGACCATACAAGACCTTCTTTAGTTTACATAGTCTGTGTTCTCACGACCGTGAAATCATACAGTTTTTCATTGTAGACTTCTTCTTTAAGTTCACCATTCAAAAAAGTTGATTTCACGTCCATCACGATATACTTTAACATTTTTTGGGCATGCATGGCTAAAAGCCAGGATTGCTTCCATTAAATGGCGGGAAAATGTCTCTTCAAAGTCGATTCCTTGATGTCGCATATCGGCTACATACCAATCTAGCTTTTGTTCCTTATGTTGTCCATCTTCATTCAATTTATTTTTGAAAACTCATTTTGTGTTGATCTCATTCTTATTCTTTAGTCTTGGAACCAATTCCCAAGTAACATTTTTCTCATTTGATCAATTCTTCATCCATGGAATTATTCCAAATTCATTCTTGTTGGCTTCACTTCGAAACAATTTTGTTCAATTGTAGATAAAGAGTGCTAGGTGTGTTTGTTACGGTGAACATATTTTTCTTCTTCCTGATCTCATGCTCCATCTTTGTTTCCAATAATCGACCCTGGATGATTCTTATTGCTCATTTGCTGGTATCTTTGGAGAATGCTTTTTGGGCTTTTCTCTTCTGCTTGATATATTCATAAACTTCAGCAATTGTCTTCCTCTTCTCACCTTCTTTTTTTTTCATCTTCTTCTTGAGAATTTGTTTCATTGATTTGTTTTCTTCTTTATTTGATTAGAATTGCGCTTTTGTTTCATCAATTTATTCGTTGATGCTTTCCACAACTTTGTTTAATAATGGAATTGTAGCATGTTATTTCTTTCTTATCAGTTGAGTAACCAAAAAGTACTCCTCTGTCCACACAAGATTCAAACTTTCCCATTCTTCCATCTTCTCTTTTGATGTAGCGTTGCTTCAAAATCAAGTGCTTCACATTTGTTGGTCTTCCTTTCCATAGCTCGTAGGGATTTTTATCGGTGTTGTTTTTGAGAAATACTCTATTTTGAATATGAATTGGTAACATTTTCTTTGCCTGTGTCCAAAAATGTCTGTCAACTTTGAATCCATTTGTCATTACTCAACACATTTCTTGTCTTGTCATGTTCTTTCTCTCCAAGAATTCCATTCTGTTGAAGTGTCTTAATGAAGAATTTCCTTTTATTCAAGTTGCTTTCTCGATGTAGTCCATAAATTCCTTTGAGATTGAGGTCTTCCTCCATTATCGATATTAAGCATTTGATTCTTGAATCATCTCATTTCTGCCATTTCCTTGTAGATCTTGAAATTTTGAAGCTTCGACTTGTTCTTGAGAAAGAAAAGCGCAATCATTCTTGTATAATCATCAATTAATAACATAAAGTATCTCCTCACATTTTAATCCTTTTGTTGTAGTTGGTCCAACTAGATTAAAAGTATGCACAATTTCCAGTGGTTTTGTTGTTGAATATTCATTTGGTTTGAACCTGGTCTTTGCTTTTGCTCATGACAGCAGTAACGCCAAAGTATTGTAGTTAGTTTAAATTACGATCTAGAATTTCTCTGACTATTTATCTTTTGATGACTTTGACAAGATTATCAAAATCGTGTGAACCATTCTTATGTGCCATAGCCAAGCTTCATCTTTCTGCTTTCTAAGACAACACTTTTCATTTCTTGGAATTAAGCCCTTTATATATGTTGCTTGAAGTTTTTGCATTTGTAGCGACCAATTTCCTTGATCCTTATTTTCTTATCTCACCTTTTGTGAATCAGAAGTAACTTTATGACATGGTCTTTGTTGAATCTGCACTTAAAGTATGTATTATGTTTTCATATATTCTACTAGTGTTTCGGTACTTTCTTCCTTTTCATTCTTGATTCCCTACAGTTCAAGACTATGCATTTCCCAATGATTTTGTTGGAATCATCATTTCGAAGGAGACTAATCCATCCCTTTCCTTTAAGTGATAGAAATTTGTCTCATCACCTGTCATGTGTTTTGAGACAAATTTCAACATGCCAAAATATTTCTTCACATTTAACTTGTAAGAATGTGCATTCCTCATTATTATCTTTGATCTTGCATTCTTATCCATGTCATTTTATGAAATTCTTGTTTGTGACTCTTGTTGAGGTTTTAGAAGATAAATGTTCTTCAATTTTTGACCCTTAATGTCCAAATTAGTACATTAACTCCAACATTCCACTTCAATGCCAAGATTCAAACCCTGTTCTTCTTTTTTGTTTCACTAGGTCTTCTATTAGAACAAACCTCTTTAATATATGGCTCTCAAATAGTTATCCTCTGTTGTTAGCTCTGCCAATTTATTTATTTCTAAAATTATTACATGCATAACGCAAACCAAAAATATAGTTTGATACACGGTAGTTGAAGATCTTATGAAAGGAGAGGTGCTCTAATGAATTATTCTTCTTATTGAGGCCTATCTATCTATTGTTGATTCTGAAATGGTATCTTCGATTGGAGAGTATCCATAATCTTCGCCATATATTTTTTATCCCTTTGATTGTTTAGATTTTGGATTTGTTCTTGCTCTGTTGTTTTGATTTATTTCTTTTCATCAGTGTATCCAAGTCCTAAACTTGTCAAGATGAGAGATTTTGACTACCTAATAATATCATCGACTTTGAGCTATTCTACACATATTTTCTTTTGAATATCGCTCTTAAGTGTGACAATCTCTTTAGCCTTCTAGGTTTCCATTGATCTTGTCCTTTTCCTCTAGCTTTTCTTTGAGTTCTTATTAAATTCCTTTATCTTCTTCTATTTAGAACCTTCAATTTTGTGATCAATTTGTTCCTAGTTCTTGATGTCTTTTTCTTATCTAAGTTATTCATAGTTTTCTTGTTTTCTTCTTTTCTTAAATTCTTCTATGGAACTCATTAATTCTTCTCGAAGTCCAGCTTCTACCCTCTTCAATTTCTTCTTCCTGTAGCTTCTTCTCCACTTCTTGAGTTTTTCTTCTCGGTCTTCTACTGCCATGGATATAACTCTTCTTGTCTCACTATCATGACTTCATCTTCATGCATTGATGAGATGTCTTCTTCAGTGCAAAACATTTTCTTGAAAAATTATTTGTAGTTCTTTTACCTTTATATGTTTTCTCACTTCCTTTTGAGTAACCCTTCATCATTTCTCTTTTTCTATAGGACATTTTTAGCAAAATGACCAATGCCATCACAATTAAACAAATTAAAGGAATCTTACCTCATACCTAATTTGATTTCCTTGTTCCTCTTTGATAGTTGGCCACTTCTTCATCATCTTCCAAGAACTCGTTAAATTGCACTTCTGTTCTTCTTGTTCTTTTTATTTAATCTTTGGGATGCTTTGAAGGATGCTTCTTTTGCATATGGATTTTCATGTTCAGTTCTTATCATTTGTTGTGAAGATTCCATGCAGTACATCCATGATTATTGAGTTTAGACTTTGATCTTTCTTCTAGTCTTGATATCTTAGGTTGAATCTCATAGGAAGAATCTTAAAGTACCTTTTGAACAATTACATATTCTTCGGTTTCTTCTCCCAATTCTATGATTCCATTCACTGTTTCACCGACTCCATAGAACTAGAAATTTTGCGATATCTTCATATTCCTTCATTTTAGTTGTTCAAAACACGACCTCACATGGATTTAAAAGCTGCTGCTGACTTTTGAATCTCATGCATAAATATTTGAGAAGCTTGTCCCCAAATCTCTTTAAAGTAGATTTACAATGTACAACTTTGGTAGATACCGTATCGAGACCATTCAAAAGTGCATTTTTGGCTTTGGAATTGACTATGCCAGAGTTTCACTTCTTTATCATTTGTTGGTTGAATTCTTTGGTGTTGTGTATCCATCCTACAATTGGTTATGAAATTGAAATCACATTGCACAGCATATAATAATGTCTTCATCCTTATGCTCCAAAAACATGCTTTTGTCCATCAAGCGTAGTGATTCCATTTTTATACTAGTTCGCATTTGCTCTCATAGATCTACCTTTTCGGTAGTAGAAACTGATTTACGGAAGGAACCTACTTTGATACCAATTTATTTGAATTCTTGAGAAGGGGTGAATGTCCGATGTAAAGCGTAATTATAATTCTTTTTCTTCAAATGTTATATCCAATGTAGAATTATTGTCAATAGCCAGTAAGAAATAAACAATCACACACATACACAATACAAGTGTTTTGTGACCGATGAGGAGAAAACCACCGAATCATTCGCGATATAATAATATGTCATTGCAAGCACCAACTTCCTTTGTTTTATTTCTATTGGAAGGAAGCTCCAAAACCCTAGTTTCTTAGGATACAAGTAGAAGCTCCAACTCCTCAATTCTCTGTCTATAACCAGAAAGAGGCTACAAACCCTATGTTCTCGGATAAACCCGGAAGGTAGCTACAACCACCGAAGTCACGCGATACTTCCACACTATAACATGAGATATACGATGAAACCTATACCAATAAATCTGAACCATGCATCAACCATGGATCCAACTGTACCCTCAACAACAATCAGCACGTACCATAAACAAATTGCATCAGCATGCACCAAACTCCAGCAAAATCCTATCAATTTCATCATCCATCCAAATCTGATTTGTGAATCTGTAATATACGGTGTATATGATCTACATTCTAGGCCTTCATTGACTTTAACAACAAGAGAATAACATTTTCATCAAACTTTTTCTGTCTCACATGCCTAGTTTTGGATTAGTCAACAACTAACTTGAAGTAATCCATAAAAATTTGAACCTGTAATGTATATAAATATATGAAATTAATACACAATTTTCTTAGGTGTCTTTTAAGCGGGTCCTCTAAGTTTCACTATTTGGAACATCTCAGAAAAATAGTTATAGCAAAAGACGCCTTGTTGAATTGGATTATTCTAGAGAGTGACCTTGTAGGCGTGCCCCTTGCGAAATATTCATTTTGAGTTAGTAAACTATTACAAATAATACTATAGAATGTACCATAACCAGCACATTTTGTCTCGCTTTGAATTTGGATCATTGTAAGTTATGATGTGTTTACCCAAAACACTGTTTTTGACTAGTTTCAAGAATAGCCACAAACCCTATTATCCATTTCCCGCCAGTGTAACTCCCCAAAATACAATATTACCACCAATTGATTTTTTTAACATGATACCCAGTTTATGTTTATCAATGGAATAGAAATTTCTGATCCTGAATCATTATAAGAAAAAATTTATAGCGAAAATGGTGAATGACCTGAAAACAACATACCATAGAAGCACCATCAAAAGAATTTATCCTTCCTTGAATTTCAGCCTTCTTTCTTCACCTTCCCTAAGAAATTCGACTTAGATATCAACAATTTACCTCAGACACCTATAAGATACTTTCAATGTGCTCAAGTGTTTTTTTAAAATAGAGAGCCTTGCCTCTTATTTATCTGAGGCTCAAGTAGCTTTCTTAAAACATCTTCTAGGTCACTTGGCTCCTTTCATATTTTTAGGGTTACCCCACTTCTAGTTTCTCCATTAAGTTGTATTGGAATAATTTGTTTTGTATTCAGTTTGAATTATAAAACGCTCATCACTTCAAATTATTATTTTAAAAGGAAATCTCTTTAACGCTTTGACTACTTTGACCTTTTTTGGGGCTTCTAGATGACATATGAAAGGAATTCTCCAACCGTGAAGGCCATAACTTTCAAACCGTGAATTATGTGACATTCCTACACACCGAAAATGGAATGACATGTAATATCCATCTAGAATAGTGATACCTTCAAATATAGAAAAAATCATATCATTACCCATTAAACAAACTTGGAGTCCATTACTAGGCTTGGGTTCTCCAACCGGATGATCGCCAACTCTATAGTTGTGAGAGTTGTAATGGCGTTCACATGCAGTGGAAATGGCATAAAAGAACTATCCATCTAGGATAGTTTCCCTCCTAAATTCATTGTCCTTCATCTCATTATTCCACAATTAATCATGGAGTTCTCTTACTCATAAAGTGTCAATGTCTTCTTGTGAGGGGCTTTCACCATAAGGGGACCACTTTGGTCATCCATATTTACTTCTTATCAACCATGAAAAATAATGAGTCATATTTACATCAAACAATCACATGGGTCCATTACCCAGACAGCACATTAACTCTGGGGCTTTTCTTCAGGGTTGACATCAGCGACAACCAACTGAATTAATCAGCTCAACTCTTTCTAGATATCTCCTTCTCTCCTCTGCCTCTTTCTCTCCCCTCCACTCTCTTCCTCTCTCTCCAATCCTCCTCCTCTCCCTCCATCCCCATCCCCTCTCTCTCTCTCTTCCCTCAGCCCATCCCACTCCATCCCACCCTGTATATATATATATATGTATATATATCTACCCATTTCTTTCCCTATCTCTCCACGTTCTTCCATCTCCCTCCATCTCTTTCTCTCTCTCCTCAACATGTCATCCTCCCCACTCCTACCCCTCTCCTCTTTCCCTCTCTCTCCACTTCTTTCACCCATCTCTTTCTCCTCTCCCCACCTTCCCTCTCTCCTCTTCCATACCTCTTCCATTTCTTTATCTCTCACCTTCCCTCTCTCTCTTCCATACCTCTTCCCATTTCTTTATCTCTCCTTCCTCCCCTCTCTCTCTCTCCCCCACTCTCCCTCGATTTATCTATTTACCTTTCTCTACCCACCTATCTCTCTCAACTCCCATACCTCTCACCATATAAAATTCTCTCTCTCTCTTATCTTCTCTCCCTCTCTCATTGTCTCCCTCTTTCCCTGATCCAGGTGGATATTGGTGTCCACCCACCTATTCCAAATGGCTTCTCTTGAAAGTTTTTAGTTCAACACATTCTTTTGTACTTATTTATAATTGTAGGTTTTACACTTCTAGGGATGTCTGAATCCCTAAACATATTCCAGGTGGATACTGATGGCCTCACACCTAATCCAACTGGCTTATTTTGTATGTTTTCATGCCAACAAATCTTGTTGTACTTTTACAGACAATTTGGGGCCATAAACATAGTTTTTTTGTCTCACCACAGTCAAACTAGATATGGATTCAAAGTTTTATGTTGAAATCTATAGTCTCTAAAAGGCCTTTCCAACGGGCTATCACGCACCTAAAACAAAGGTCGTTTGAAAAAGTTACGACCCCGAGAAGTTTAGGTACCAACTTACCCATAGGGGCCCACATAATGTTTGGTGTTTCATATCCTAGTGTTAGGTTTTTGGATGTCTAGGGTTTTGGCATTCATGAGTATTATCAAAACGACCTTTGGGGCCTCATTGTAATAATTCTTCTCAAATGGATGCATGTAGAAGCCACATATCTTCTCAGAGATAGCTACCACCATTCGAGCACGTGTTTTAGTTCTGCAGTTTTATAGTCTCAGCCTATTTCATTTATTCAATAGAAGATAGTGTTCAATGGATATCTGTGTTGTTCTTCATATCTTTGTGTTTATTGTTTCGATCTGTTACTCATTTCGTTCCTCCCCTAAATTTGAATCAGTGGTATCAGAGCGGTGTTCTCTTCATTTATTTTTCTTTGTGCATGTCCCTGACAAGATGTGGGTACAATAAGTTGGGACTCGAACCAATCAAGCCATTGCAAGATCGACAGCACTGAACCTGAAAACAACCCATGGGGATGAAAATAAAGATGATGGAGAAGGAGATCCTTTTATAATGTTGCTCAAAGAATCCCTCGGGCGATAAAGGAACAAAATGATGGACAACTTTGTGCAGATCCTTTGATGATTGTGCATAGGAGAAGCATCTTCATCAGGTGGCCATGCAACCCCATTCAAGGTACATGTAAATTTTGATATTCCATTATTTTAAGGACTAATAGATGCATATGTCATAGATAAATGGTTGAATATGCTCGAAGGGTATTTTTCGGTCCATAATTTTTTCGATAGGGAAAAGATTACTTTTGGACTCCTCAAGGTCATCCCCCATGTTATGGACTGGTGGGGTACTTACTCTGAGAAAAGGGTCATGGAGGAATCTGCAAAATTTGTGGTAGCCCCTACATGGGATTCCTTCCGAGATGCCAACAAAGAACAATACTACCCCATTGGAAGCTACGAGGACCAGTACACCCGATGGACCACCCTGTGTAAAGAAAGGGACAAACCAGTACTAGATTTCACCAATATTTTCCATACCCTGCGCACCAAATTGGGTATCAAATAATTTGAGTGACATCTGGTGCTCAAATACTGTGGTTTTTTGCATAGATATATTCAAAGAGAAATGGATTTTCTGGACATATCCTCATTGGTTATGGCTTATAGATATTCCATCACGATCGAGCATAAATTTAAGTAGAAGAGGTGAGAGTTTGGATCTACAAACCCCTCACACCTGAAGTAGGGAAAAGGTGGCCCCAACCCACATGATAAGGGACAGAGAAAAGATGGCCACTCTCAGGACAACCATTCCAAGCCACGACATAAGAAGGGAAATGAAAATATGAATAAGGACATAGGAAAATGTTGTGAATACCATAAAATACCTTGGCACAACACTAAAGAATGTCGCTCCAAGATGTCACTTGTGGTCGAGTTGAAGGCGTATGAGTCCGAGGATGATTCTGACTCCAAATCAAATCCAGAAGGAGGGAAGTGTATTATCGATGTTGAACCCAGTGCCACTATCGCTACCACCAAAGTCCAGCCAATCGAACGAGGAGAACTAGAGGAATGAGAACCCATTTTTCACTCACAGATGTGGGTAAAGGGGGCTCCACTTCATTTAATTTTCAATAGGGGAATTAAGAAGAACCTGATCTTAGTAGAGGTCATCAAGCAATTGGATCTGCCGATGACACCACACCCGAAACCCTACACCATCAGTTGGCTTTGCTAAGGAAGAGATCTATGTGTCAGCCAACAGTGTTTTGTGCCCTACGACATCAAGCCTTTCAAAGACGAGGTATTGTGTGAAATTTCTCCCCTTGAACTTTGTGATGTTATTTTAGGACAACCATATTTGTGGAAGCCTCATGTTGTATATGACTCTAAACCCTATAGTGTTATTATTACTTTGGGTAGACAATTGTACAGGATAGTAGAGGTAGCACTGCCTACCGCTATTTCTTTAATATCTGCTGAGAAATTCAGTAAGGTCATTTCACAGACCGAGAAGTTCGTCTTCTTTGTGATCTGTGCTCACAGTAAGAAGAACGTAGTTGCCACAAATGTGTTCTCTACACAGAGCCTCTATTTACAGTATAAGTAAGTGGACAATATCATGGAAGAGTACATAGACATATTATCCTCACCTATTGGGGTATCGATGCACTGCCAATTCAACCATTCAATTGATGTGACCCCCGTTGCACCTCTACCTCATGGACCAATCTATCATTGCTCGCTGATGGAAAATGGATAAATAAGGTATTGGATCAGAGATATTCTTCAAAATGGGCACATCAGACCCAACTCCTCCCCTTGTGGAAGCCGGATTGTACTGGTGCTGAAGAAGGACGAGACCTGGCAACTATGCATTGCTTACAGAGCATTAAAAAAATCATCGTCAGGAACCGATACGCAATTCCAAGGATTGATGAAATTTTTTACCAAATCAAGGAGGAGATGTTCTTCAGCAAGATTGACCTAAATTTTGGCTACCACCAGGTTCCCATCAAACCAAATGATGTATGGAAGACAACTTTCAAATCTAAAGAAGGTCTCTTTGAATGGCTTGTCATGCCCTTTGGCTTAACAAATGCACTAGCCACTTTCATGAGGTTGATGGATGATGTATTGATACCCTTCACCAACTCTTTTGTGGTGGTATATTTGTATGACATCCTCATATTCAATAGAACTTGGGAGGAGCACATGTGACATATTCAGTAGGTTTTGAGTAGTTCGCGACAACAAAATCTATATGTCAACTTAGAAAAATGCTCCTTTGGCTTGAAAAAGGTCCAATACCTGGGATACATTTTTGATGAGCATGGGGTACATGTTGATCTAGCTAAGATTCAATTCATCCATGACTGGCTAGCCCCGACCACACTAAACAAGCTTCAAATTTTCTTGGGAATGACCAACTTCTACTAACGGTTCGTGTTGGGATTCTCCCATATTGCATGGGCCCTCAACTAAGTGAACAAGGGCGGAGGAAGGGAAAAGTTCATGTATGGGAAGGAAAAACAACGAGCATTCGATGATATGAATCATCGCTTGTGCTCAGCTCCAATACTCTCCTTGACCGATCTTCATCAACTGTCTAAGATTGAGATTGATGCATCTGAATATGTTGTAGGCACAATTCTCTATCACCACGGTCATCCTGTGGCATACCATAGTGAGGCACTCTCAAATATTGTCCGAAAATACCCCACCTATGACAAGGAAATGTACTCCACTGTACAAGAATGTCTTCAATGGAAACATGAAATTCTGGAAGAGGAGACGATCATCCACACTAATCACAAGACTCTGCAGTTCATACAAACACAGGGGAAATTGAAAAACGACAGCCATGAAAAGTGGTCAACCTACCTATATCAGTTCCATCTCAACATCAAGTATAAGACAACAAGATCAAATCGTGTTGTTGACTGCCTCAATTGACCTCTCGTGGCTGCACTCACCACTGTGCTCCATTCCTGTGGACATAGGCATATGAGTGGACCCAATTTTATCAACAAGACCCATAATTGTCCGCCACCTATTAGATCCTGGGTACATGCACGAGTGTCACTGATTTTCACATTCAAGATAGAATGTTATGCCATATCGGCCATCTATGTGTTCCTGTAAGTGAGCATGAAAAGATGATTTGGGAAGCTCGCTACAGTCATATGGAACGACATTTTGGCATGGAGAAAATTGTGGTCGTTCTACATAAACATTTTTATTGGCCAAAACTTTGATAAGACATCAGAAAGTATATCATATCTTTCACTGCCTGTGCCATTTCCAAGTCATCCATCAAGAAGAAATTCTTATACACCCTCCTTCATACTTCTGAGAATCCTTGGGAATCCATCTCAATGGATTACATGTCTGGCCTTCCATCCACCAAGAAAATAAATGATTGTGTATTTGTGGTCGTTGATTGGTTTTTGAAGCTAGCCATCCTCATAGGGTGCAAGAAGAATATCACATTAGTAGATTCTTCCAATATCTTCTTCGAATGAGTGTGGGTCCATTTTGGGATACGACATACCATATTATCTGTCTGGGACATAATGTTCCTCATCAAATTTTGGTCAAGTCTCTCATCACTGTTGGACAGCAAGATCAATAGATCCACTTCTTTCCACCCCCAAACATACAGAAAAACAAAGGTTATCAATCACATGATTGTGCAAATCCTGCACATGTACAAATCTAAGGATCCACATACATGGAATGAGAATCTCCCCTATGTTCAACACAGTTACAACAAGGTTCTCCATAGCTCCACCGACCATAGCCCATTTCAGGTGGGGTTGGGATTCCAACCCTTGGGTCCCATTGATGTTGCACTACCTCTTTCCACCACACAAAAAAAATATTCCCATGTTGAGTCTGAGACCGAAAAATTCACCATATTGATTGAGCAGATTCAACACATCCTCCAATAGGTCCATGAGATTTTGCAAAAATCCAATGCTAAGTACACGCACTAGTTTCAGGGTACCGCAAAATTTCAGGTTTTGCAAAAATCCAATTCCATGATCAACACAGGGTAGTGCACTAGTTTCAGGTTGGAGACAAAGTCTGGTTACATTTGCAGAAGGAGCATCTTACAGGGCCCCATCGAAATCTCCGCCCACTTCTCTATGGGCCTTACACTATCACCAAGGCTATGGGTAGCAATGTTTTTGAGCTCAACACTTGACCCTTCCTTGTCTTACACACAATATTCAATGTGGACTTACACACAATATTCAATGTGGACCTCCTTTGGCCATATTTTCCACCATTTTTGGACACCTCAGAGATCGTCGAACAACTGAAACCAATATATATCAAACTTCAATGCATAGAAAAACTATCCATTGATCATATAGTGGACACACAGGTCAAGGGAATTCACTAGCAGAGGATCCATATTTATCGGGTTGTTAAGGCATGATAACTCCTACACCAAGGCAAGTGGCTCACCTAGGGACAAATTCAACAGAAGTTTCCTCACCTGATGGGGGAACTCAATGGAATGGATACCATTTCTTCCTAAGGGAGGAGGATTGATACAGGTGGATATTGGTGGCCACCCACTTATTCCAACTAGCTCATCTTGACAGTTTTTAGTTCAACATGTTCTTCTGTACTTCTTTATAATTGTGGGTTCTAGACTTTTGGGGTTGTCTGAATCCCTACACATATTCTAGGTAGATATTGGTGACCTCCCACCTAATCCAACTGGATTATTTTTTATGTTTTCATGTCATCACATCTTGTTGTACTTCCAAGGTTGTTTTTGGGCCCTAAACATTGTTTTTTTGGCTCGTCACAGTGAAATTGTAGACGAAGTTAGAGCTTGATAACGAAATGTGTAGTTCTCTTAAATACCTTTCCAACTAGCTATCACGCTCCTAAAATGGAGGTTGTATGCAAATTTTGCGACCCCAAGAAGTTAAGGTACCAACTTACCCATAGGGGCCAACAAAACGTTTGGCGTTTCATCTCCCAGGGTTAGGTTTTTGGATGTCTAGGGTTTTGGAATTCATGAGTAATATCGAAAAGGCCTCTAGAGCCTCATTGTAATCATTCTTCTCATAAGGATGTGCATAGTAGCCACATCTCTTCTCATAGATAACTACTACCATTCAAGCAAGTGTTTCAGTTCTGTAGTTTTACAGTTTCAGCCTATTTCATTTATTCAATAGAATATATTGTTCACTAGATATATGTGTTGTTCTTCATATCTCTTTGTTTATTGTATTAAATCTATTACTCAGTTCATTCCACCCCTAAATCTGGATCAGTGGTATCAGAGTGGTATGTGTTACCCATGATTTTGGTCATCATGATGATGTATTGATGATGGTGTACTCAGGCTCTTCATAAGAACTTTCTCTTGAGAAAAGTTACTTTCTTCTCTTTCCAGAAATCTCATTTTTGAAGAAGGTTCGCAGGCTGCTAGTATATTTGCCTGCGA
>SNQJ01S0013924.1:25305-41004 GCA_010110895.2 Picea sitchensis
CATCTAGAAGACCTTAAAAAAAAAGTAGCCATGTCTCATTTAGGCTATTATTCTAGAAATAGTATATAGTTTATTTATGATAATAAAAATATTTTAGTAATTAATAATTAAAAAAATTAAAATATACAAATATAATTTTCCAATTTTTTTAATAAATAAATAGAGTAAATACTTATTATTATAAATATTATTTTAATAATATATTGAAATAAATACTGACAAATAAAACATGATACATAAAATAAAAATTTCACTTTATTTTAAAAATAATATGATAATTAAATTTTTAATTTTTAATTGGAATAATTATTATTAATTAGTATCTATAAATGTAAATCATATTCTAATTTATATGACATTTAAAAACTATATTTATATTTTAAATTATAAATTATAAAAAATAAAAATGAGAAGGCACTCCATTATAAATTAATATATAAAATATATCATTTAAACAAAACTTAAGATTTCAAACTTTCAATACTTATAAAATTATTGGAACTTTGAAGAATTAAATGAGCACGTAAAATTTTATGAGGAAATTCCTTGTGCACTCTTGGCCTTAAAATAATTTGTTTCAATTAATATTTCACTAACTCCATTTTCTCCTCACTTCTCGTGCACTTTGCAGCAGATAAAGTGACTACACTTCCGACCTTCCCAAAAGCCCACTTTTTTATTTGGCACGGATAAATAGAGAACGTTTGGATTAGGCTTAAATTATCTCATTCACTTTGCAGGAGACAAAGTAACTCCACTTTCGACCGTCCCAAAGCCCACTGTTTTATTTGGCACGGATAAATAGAGAACGTTTGGATTAGGTTTAAATTTTAAACCTTTGGACTAGGCTTATTTTTGTATGAATAAATTTTAAACATTTGTAGTCTTTTATAGCTAAAAAAATAGTTTGTATCCTTATACACGCCCGGCTATAGTTTTATTAAAGATAAATATAAAATGTTTCCAGTAATTTACTTTCTATCAAAAAAATGTTTGTGTACGTACATGTTTGTGTGTACGTACATATGGTAGTTTTAATATCTAGGGCTTGGTCATCATTTTTAAACTTTCATGAAAAAATTGGCAAATAGTTTGGTAGATATACAAATGTGATCATGGTAGCTTTGTGATGTGGTTCCTTATCTAATAGGAGTTCATAATCAGTGCTAGCAGATTCATCTATTGTTTGGATGGCCGAATATGATAATTCGGCTCAGGATAAAGGCATAGCGGTTTTGAAAGATTTGATATTGGAAGAGTGAGGGATTACCCAAGGGTCGAAAGAACCAAGAGATTTACCATAAAAGGAAGATATCATATTGATTGGAGCTATTTTAGGGGTATTATGTGCACGTAAAGGGAAGGTTTCCATAAGGGTCAGGTAAAGGCCTACACTTATACTCTCATATTCAAATGTTAAAGGCCTACACTTATACTCTCATATTCAGATGTTGACTCACCTACAAATGGTACATTTGTGTTGCGGTTAAGTCACACGTCGGGTGTATAATAATCAAGTTTGTCTATTGTCACCATCTTTCTTTGGTGGGGAAAGCGGATAATTCAGAAGACAGAGGATGCCACTACCTTCATAGCATAAAACCAAGTACGACCTAAAGGAGATTGTAGTCAAGATTAGCATCGATGACTTCTTCTTCAACAGAGAAAGTTTTACCAACTAGTTCCATTGGTAGGGAGGGAAAAATACCACGAGGTTTGAAAAAATGTCCATCAAAGACCTTCAAGATGGTTTCCGATGTAGTAAGTTGTGGAGACCCTAAGTATTTCCAACAAGTCATTGACATAATACAAGTGGCAACACCTTCATCGATCACAGTTCAAAAAACAATTTTGTTAAGTGAACGAGTGGTGATTTGTAATGCAAGTTGGTGTGAAAGGAGGAGTTCACTTTGGTCAACGTTAAAAGAGATAATGTTTAACTCTAAGGGATCAATTCCCCCAATGGTTGTTAACAAAGCTTTTCGTTGGGTCAGACAACTTTGCAATACTTCTAGGGCGAACATGGAACATGGGTCCTGAACAAGATCCTCGACTATACTATAGTGTTGGGTTGCTCGAGTGTTAGGGTTATGTGTCGTTTGATGAAGTACCCCTTTTGGGGGGAGAAAAGTGGGTTCTATACTTGGTTTCTTGAGAGTGAGAGGGCCATTGGGTGGGGTTGGAGCTGGAGAATCTTTTGATCGAGAATTCCCATCCTGAGAGTCATAATTCTTAGCTCTGGTAGATAACGCCATGGATTTAATCATCAAGATATTGGCATTTGAAGACTCAAGATTGCCCCCATTTGGGGGTGAATGTGTTTGCAGAACCAGTTGTTGTTGCTCGAGGGGAGGGGAGGGGGAAAGGATTTGTTAATACTGCATGTGTAGAAGAGGATGGGCCTCGTTCGAGATATTGATAGATTTTAGCAAGACAAGGAAAATCTTTGGTGAAATGATCCTCTTTACAAATCACACAAGGATATTTGGCCTTTCGTTTAGGTTTACCCTTAGCATTGTTTTAATGTGTGTTCATGACCGACTTCTCATAAGAGTTTTTCTTTTTCTTCTTATTTTTATCCTTATTTTTTCCTCCGGATGGCTGCAGGTTTTTGGGTGTGGTTGACTGCACCGAATTAACCTCGGAGGTTTTGGGTAGGGGACTTCGTTGGAGTGCTTGTGTGGACAAATGAGTTGGGATTGGTAGATTTATTTGATTGGTTGTGTTTCCGAGTCATCTGGCCAGATGAATCAATAGAAATAAGACCGATCATACCATCGACACGGGGTCTGGGTGTTGATTTGGTTGCATCGTTCGATGGCCAAGGAGAATGGGGAATCAAGTCGTATAATTTGTGGAACTAAGAATATACTAAATCAAGATATTGGGCATGAGATATGGCTTGTTCCTCAGTAACAACGCCTCCCATGGCTTGGTAAACCAATCAACTAATAGTTGGTCTAGGATTGTGGATTTAATTAGTCATTGTCAGCGTCTCCACTCATGAATGTGATCGAAGATATGGGTGGAGGACGATTGGCATAATGAGGTTAAATGCTCAGTATTGGTTTCATGTCTGATTGGTAATTGGAAGTGTGTCAAAAATACCATAGCAAGGTAATTAAATTCGTCAAAGGAGTTCTGCAACAACTCTATATACAATTTGGTTGCGGATCCTGTAAGATTTCATTGGAAAAGTCGTAATCAAATGGAACCGTCCATCAAGGAGTTCGAAGAATACCATAGGTGGAAATTCATCACAGGATTGTTTGGATCTTCTCCAGGATTTCCATCGAACTTGGGAATATCAGAAGGGAGTTTTGCAGGAATGGGGGGCTAGAAAGGGGAATGTCGTATGGGATCATTATTCAACCTTGAAAGATCACGAAATCTAAAGTTGCCAAAAATGAGAGTTGTTTGTTGACCTATGGAGGTGGGTTATGTGGTCCTTCTCCATAAGGTGGTATGCCACGGGGTCCTTCACCATAGGATGGTCCCTCGAGGGTCATCCTCCATAAGGTGATCCCTCAGGAGGTCCTATATGAGGGCCTCCTTCATAGGGTGGTGCTCTAAGGGGTCCTCCTTCATAAGGTGGTCCTTCAGGAGGCTCGCCTCCATAGGGTGGTCCCCTAGTGGGACCTCTCTCATGGGGTGGTCCTCTAGGGGTTCCTCTTCCATAGGGTGGTCCCCCTCCACTATGGGGTGGTCTCCCAAGGGATTCACCAGGAGGTGCTCCACCATAGGGTGGTCCTCCAGGGGTTACTCCTGGTTGAGTAGCAATTGTGGGATTGGCGGGTTGTGGAGGTTGGTTCCATATGGTATTGGTTATTCATGGGTATGGTTGGCCATATAGTATGCTAGTGGTAGAGGGAATAATATAACCCCATGATGGGTGTTGTCTATTAGTTGCAGTTTTCCCCCAGAGAGAATATGGCCCTGAAGCTGGGAGTTTCCCTCCAGTGGGTGGTTTCCCCAAGTCAAATAAAGGTTGGCTCCCGATAGTAGGAAATGACCGTATTAAAAAGGATATGGAAGTGGAGGTGTAACATCCCCAGCCACCAACAGGATGGGCAACGCCACTACTCAGAAACTTCACTTAGCTCTGACACCAATTAGTCACATCGCCAGCCACCAATAGGCCGGGAAACGCAACCAAACGAATGTATCTTTTCTTTTCTTTTCTTTTCTTTTCTTTTCTTTTCTTTTCTTTTCTTTTCTTTTCTGATACCATTTTGATACCAATTGTAGCATACCTAGCCATAACCTCTTGGGCTATTCTGCACAAAGATTCTTGTGGAAACATCATACACATCCAAGCCACCTAGGCCAGGACATGCTACCTCATAGAAATGACAATTATCATGTGCATATATATAAACATAAACATACACCATATTCTTCTAATACACATATTAATGTGGAAATAATAGTAAGCCTACACATACATCATATATAGGCATTACTCATCAATTATAACACATGTAAAAATACGCAGTATGTAAATGAACATAAAATTGGTACTTATCTTTTAATAGAATACCACCAATTACGCACAAACCTTCCATGAAACTCCCATCCTTAGACCATGTTGCTCATCACGCTCAACATTGGGTCACCCACGAGCTCGGACTAAGCTCCACCCAAGGAAAAGGAATCCTAGACTAGGCTGAGGCTATAGAAAACTGCATAGTGCAATTGGAAGGATTATCTGCAAGAGCCTACTTACGCCCACTACTCATGGACTCTCATTCCCCACATGCCTGTTCCACCCCGGGAATATGCACCTTCAATGTTCCACAGTCCATCGGCTGCTCCACTTCCCATTCAGGGTCTCGGCAACAGACCGGATTGGGAATTCTCAGATCTACGTAGATAGTGTTGGATTCCCTCTAGGAGAAAATCACTTCCCAGGAAACTCTCTCACCTAGAGAGAGTTGATTACAGGCCTAACAACCTGCCTCTTCAACCACGGGCCTGGAAACTCGCTTCTTCAACCAGCTTCAACTCAATTCCAACAAGTGAGGACAATAACAAGGCTCAATATAGCTCAAGGTATGGCAGCAACCACAATTCGATAATGCAGAACACGACTTTGGAAATCATATATACGTTGTGCTTCATAGGAAAACACAAGTCAGCTTCACGGGTTACTGGTTTCCGAGGTGTGTGAAATATGTAGGGGTCGACGATGGAGGAAAAGTGAGTTAGGCAAAGGATCGGAGAATGGGGAGTGAATCCCCCTAATGAGATAAATTTCCAGCTTTAGTTGCATGCGCCCAGGTCAAAACCTGTCTTCCTGGAGCTACATGCACTCCATTTAGCACTTGTTCCCTTTCTCAGGAACTTAGGATAACTAGGTTTATTTTGCCCACTTTAATAGTTTCATTTTTAGGAATATATTATAATATTCCCTTGGGTTAATCCCTCTATCTTAGCCCCGATTTCCTAGCCTCTGAGTCCCATCCCTTTCCCTACGTAGTGGAGCTTAGTCCCACATCACTCTTTCTTCGTGGTCGATCTACACGTAGCAATGTATAATTTTTATTAATGATCTGCATAATTACATATAAAAAAATCAGGCTTATGGCCTTAACACCCTAGGCTCTCTGGCCTAATCATCACATAAGCCTCCTAGTTTATTATAACTCAGCTCACCAGCCTAAAAAACATGCTTACAATTCATAATTACAACTGGGGCTCTGTCGGGGATATTACAATCCCCTCCCCTTACTTTTTCACTGTCCTCAGTGCAACTTGTTTATACATATATAATTAAAAAATTATTCAAAAAGATCCAATCTTTAGCTATTGGAAGCCTATTATCCACCTGGTGCTCTACTTTCAAGCACCAATTCTAGTGTTCGCACTACAGCTGGAATTAAATTGCTCTATTCCATAGAGATGCTTCAAGAAATCATTCAACTCATTGTTCCTTGTTACATGCTTCAATTAAACCTCACTGAAAGCACTGACTGGTTGTTGATCCACGATGTTCCACCCAGCCTTAGATCTCACTATTAATAAACTCTCAACATGGCTATGAGTCCATAGACGTAAACACTCTTCTCGTACACCTATTCATTCATAAGCAACATTAGAACATACATGCAATATATATAGGAAATTCTAATAACATTATAACCTTTATACAAGATACACAACATACCATGAATAAAGAATTGATACTTATCTTTTGATTGAAAAGACCTTCCACCCCTGAGCAAGGCTATGACTCCATCAAGGCAATGGCTTCCCAAGATAGTCACGGTCCACAATCTATATCAACATGGTCTAGGCCAAGGTACCAAACCTTAGCAATGCTCCAACCAATGGTCTCCCATTCCCCACATGCTTGTCCCACCCCAGGAGTGTACACCTTCACTGTCACACAGTCCATCGATCGCTACACCTCCCTTTCCTTGGGCTTCAGCAACAGGCCATCAAGAAGTCTCAGAGCACCGTGGTTCTAGGAGTTCCAACTTCCCTCAAAGGTATTCAGGTACCCTCCGGGCCTCATACTAGGGAACCTATCCCCACACTTCTCCCTCCAGGGTTGCAACCTTCTCCAAGTAAACCCTAGGAGAAGTGTACACACGCTCAGATCCACCAAGGATCCACAGGGTAAGATTTGTTGTCTCCAATCAACATCTTCACCGATCTACTCTTTGTAGTCAACATTCCAACTTTAATCAACATCATCTCATCTGCATCACCCACATGCGTTTATCATGAGAAAACATAAAAGAATTTATTTAGAAACTCAAACTTAGTTCAAAGGGAATTTATCTTTTCCCCAAAACATGAAATTCTATTTCATAATTCTTCTTGGTTGTTTCCATATTATGAATGCAGCCTTCCTTGTGGTTTTTCACATGCACCAAATTGCATACCATTTTTCCTGCAATGCTTCATCTTGCATACAGCCAACAAATTGTCAGTATTTCATGTACATCATAATTCAATTCCAATATGCACAAAACCTTATGCAGTGATCTTAGAATTGCTTGCACGTAGCAATTCAATCACAATTACCCAACAATTTACTAAAATAGAATGACTCATCATTCTATGCATATGCATGTTCACAGTAATATATGTAAGTTCATTACTTCTTTTTCTGAACAAGAAATTTTATGTATTCAATGCTTACGTGACTACTTGACTTGCAACTTCCCTGTTGCAATTTCTATCAACTCCTGAAATGTCCTCAACTTCATGGGTTAACAACATTTCATTTGTTAGTAACAATTATTCTCATTCTATAATATATATGCATGTACTTACAAAATGCATTCCACAAATGCATTTAAGTATACAGTTATATCACTTACCATGCATGAGTGAAATTCTCAATGAATATTTATTCAATGCACCTTGCATTGAATTACATAATGCTCTTTATCGCAATCATGTATCTCACCATCCCTAAGTTGGAATTTTGGCCAATGTCTTGACACATTCCCCACACACTTCTTATTGTCTTCCCAATTAATTCTATGCCTTCCTTTTTTACCCGAACACTACACCAAGAATATAATTATGTGGTTTTCATTAGTGTTAGGAGAAAGGTTGCAATCCAAGTTTTGTTTAGAGGTAGGAAGCTTTTGGTACCTATGTGGTTCATAACCTTTCCATATCCATACTTTTCCATATCCAACCATGTTCTAGTCTCATACACAACTAGATTTACAAGAATTAATTCCTATAACAAGTTCTTGTCTTTTATTTTCTTTGGTTATTACTCCATAACCAAATTAACATGACATTCTACTATGTCAGTGTGTGCATTCAAAAGCTAAAAATATTTGATAAATATAACAAGCCTCTAGCCTTTACCACATCTAGTGGTATCTTATTCATGTTAATTCATTTAAATAATACCATCTTGTGTATCATAAAAATTCAATTGGGGTGGAATTCTTACCTGAATTTCCTTCAACAATTATGCAATAAGAGTAATAAAAACTCATACCTGCATGACTGTTGTTAATAAATTTGATGCTACTTGGATGGCTAATGACAATAGAAGCTTTCATGCTTCTTTTATCATACTTATAACCAACACTTCATCTTTATGTTGCTTCCTTCCATATGCAACAACATCACCAGCAACACTTGCAACATGAAATAATTTCTTTTTCTGTTTATGGTTGTTCAACCAACCCTAATTCAATTGTTGCTACCACAATTTGAGAAACTTCTTTCCCATGTGAAACTTTTCCTTGTTGATCCCATAAGTCTTCAATTCTTCCCGGATTCCTAAATCTTCTTGTCCTCCCACTTTGATCATTGTGCATGATTATTCCTGCCCTAAGCACTTTCTAGACAAATCACTCTTGGAGATCTTTGCTTTTATAGTCCAAAACTAAGCTAATATTAACCTTCAACTTTCATTGATTTCCTAGATACAAGTATCCCAACTCGTACTTGGATGAATTAAATTCCAAACCAAGTTGTTTTATAGACTCTGGATTCTTCAACATCCAACTACTCTTGAGGACTGAACTTCTTCAGCCCTTTTTCATGACTGAATACTTTAGTACTTGAGGTTTTCTTGTACTTTTCTCTTCCCTTTTCCAACTAGCCTGAAAATTGGCTTGCCTAGGCAATCTCTAGCATATTGTAAGGATGCACATGTGCCTCCTTTGCTAGATGCATAGAATTAACTGAAAGTAATTCTTTCACCTTACCATCATAGATTCAAGTGATACCTCCAACCTCTTGAGTGGTCACTCATGGTTCTATGTCACTTAAGACGACTTCTTGTCAGGCACCATCTCCTCAGCATTAAAAACCATGCATAGAATCGTTTTCTTCTTCATGGTTCCTTCTTGATTTCTCTTTAGAAGTCACTTCAATTTTAAATTATTGTTGACTTGATATCTCCATGTTCTTATCGAAATACCTTCACACCTTTGGAGTGCATCAACAATCCTCTACTATTCTATCTTTCCTTCCTGGAGTGTTGAAATGCATTCCTATTAGCTTGATATTTATCTCATGATTTCTTCTTCCATTATCTTAGGATGTTCATGGACTTGACTCAATCCATGAGTTTTTCCTTGTCTACTTTGCATACTTGCCACCACATATTATGCTGATATTAATTTTCAGCATTCCCTATTACTTGGATCCCTCAGATCCAATTCCGTCATGACCCAATTATATTTCCAGTCATGTTCTTTGAGTAACCTTGGATAGTTAACAAAAACTTCTTTCTTGAATAAATTTTTTTTATCCTTTCCATGACTGATCATATCAACACTGGTATTATCTTGATGAATTATTATTTTCTGCTGAATTGAACCATCTGATTTTTCAGCCTAACTGGAAAAATCAACTTATGTCATGCCATATTTGATGGCCTTCATGCCATGCTTCCACTGCGCACTTTGTTAAAAATAATTAAGGTGATACCTCCAATCTATAGGGTTTATCCTTGGATATGTCACATCTTATCTCCAAACTCTTTCATATTCTGTAAAACCTTCCTTCCTTATTCCCATTCTTTACATCTCCATACGAACTTATGGTTCATGCATTATCATGTATTGCAGATGGATTTCTCCACCTAGAATTCAAATTTGATGTGAAAAGATTGTCATATGGAATGTCTTCCCCAAACAAGAATTCCATTTGGGGTTTCCATGTTGCTTATCGAAGCCAACATCTGATCCAATGACTTCTGAAAAATATCAGATGTAGAATAAAGAATTTTCCCTATCCTTCTTCCTTCTTTCTGCTATCTGAAGATATCTCTAGCACTTTTTATGTTTTAATGTAACCATTACATATGGAATCCTCTTTCCGAGACCTTTCCAATCACAGCTTCCTTTCTCAATTCTGATCCTTGAGCAAAAAGCTATGATCATTTAAAACTTGTTCTTCTTCTTTGATGCACTTTTTGTGCAACAATCTCTTTTCTCTGAGCTAATGGTTCTTAGATATTTTTTGGACCCTATCATAAAGTTCCCAGGTCTTAAATATTATTTTGATGCGGGTTTGAACTGGACAAAACCCACCTTATTCCTTCCTAACCCCTTTTTCCCTTATTTAACATAGTTTTCGGGCACTAGCTCCCATTTTCCTTGAGCCCTTAATTTGCATGGGACCATGGTTGTGACCATGTGCTAATAGTTGGGTGTTTATACAGAGCCTTGAAACTTTGGGGCTCCAGAGCCTCAAAGGTTTCCTTTTTCGCACATCACAAACATCACAGAACCTTGAACTGGTGAATTTATGGAGGACGGTGGATCTACGACCGACATTCTCTGTTAATATCTATGGTTGATGGGAGCTTCGTTACTACGAGATTCAAAGGATTTAAAAGAACATAACAATAATATCCCAGAGTGTTGAATTGGTGAAATCCTGAAGAGGGGTGGATCAACAGTCCACGACTTCCTCAACAACCGACGGTTGGGATTTATTATGGAACTTCAGGCTTTGGAAGTTCTGCGTTGTCCGTACTCTCCAACCTTCCAGAGTGCCCAGTCTTCGGACTATGGTATTGGTTTCCATGTACCTTATCTTGATCAAAAGTTGAGATTAACTCTGGCCTCCGGGAGTTCTCGACTCATCACAAATGAAACATAATTCCTCAGGAGTACCAAATCTTCGGACCTTGGTATCAGGTGCCACACGTCCACTGGGGCCCACGGTCTCCGTGCTTGAACTAATAAATACTAAAAATTCACATCAAATTTATTACTTTTCAAATTGCGGGGACATGGGTTGGCATTTTTGGAGTAATCAGTTGATCATTCCGTAATTGTCCCCATGATGACACGTACCCCTTCTGGGAAACTATGGTTTGGATTGTGGGACCACCTTGTATAATTATCTGTCGCGCATATTCAATATATGTAATGTCGCCTAGCCATCGATCTTGATAGATCATGATCAAGTTAATGCGGACTTGATCCAACTAACTTATTTTCCAAGCTAACTACCTTGTGCCACCACCCAAAGCACAAGGTGGCATGACACACGAAGCCTACACATGACCCAATCAGGCGGGTGACATATGTCATGTTCTAACTGCATTTCTATCTTACAAAGGTTCTTAACTCACTGACACCGGGAACATGTCCCATGTGTCCATGTCATCCCTAGTGATGTCAGCAAGTCATATCACTTTGGGACTTCGGAAGTTCTAGGACATCTGAAGATTTTACACTTTCACCCCTCAAATATTTCGAATGTCGAACTCCCAAACTTCTTAACCTTTCGAGGGGGGGCACATAGTATAGTTGTCATCAATTAAGGTGGTGACACACGGAATACCTAGGTAGGTCCATGTCATACCCGACGCTTCGAGACTTCAAGGATTTCCTACCTTCGACACTTTCTCCAAGTTGTCGAACTGCCGAATTACTGAACTGGTCCACGTCACCCCTGGTGACGTTACTTAGAACCTTATTAATATTTGGAAACCTATCCATTGGAGTAGATGGTCCAGATTGACTCTGTACTTCTGGAATTCGGAATTTCTTCTCTCTATCGCACTTCATTTCTCCCAAAGTGTTGAATTTATGAACTGTTGTTATATCTACGACTCACAACCATTCGCACATAGATCTGTTGGTTGAGATCTTATTTTCCCATTGCACCTTAGCTTCTTCTCTTGGCTTGATCTAATGGATAAAATATGTCTTTGTTCAATCCAACTATCAATCACTTTTCCCTAGATCTATGGCATAGATCCACTCCGGGACTTCAGAGCTTCAACACTTTTGCTCCCTTTTTACGACAAGTAACTTCAAACAGTCGGAGCGGTGAAGTCCTGAAGGACTTCAGTGCTTATGAACCATGCTCCTCTTCCTAGATATGACGTTTTTGAAGGATCCTCCTTCTCCCGAACAGATCCCACGATCCAAATTATAAACTTTGTGGCCCAATACCACGATTGCGGTGGTATCCTTCCTTTGTGGTTTTCTTGAACCATTAAAATTCCTGGGCTTCTGAACACAGTCCAAGTGTTCTCTTAGCTCCCTTATGACACTCTGTACATCAAAACAATATGGAATTTTTACTCCAAATTCCTCGTTCTTGTCCCATCCAGGTTCAGTGCTGAAACCATTGGCTCTGAACTTGAATTTTGTCCATTTCGACAACAATTCCTTTCCAAACAATTTCTTAAACTTCCACTTACATGGCCCATCTAGTCTCAATGTTGAAACCATGGCTCTGATACCATTTTGTAACGTCCCTATCCACCCGCAGGCCAGGAAATGCCACTACTCGGACACTTCACTTAGCTCTAATACCAATTTGTCATGTCCCCATCCACCAACAGGTCGGGCAATGCAACCAAATGACTGTATCTTTTCTTTTCTACTCTAATTCCATTTTGATACCAATTGTAGCATACCCGGCCATAACTCGTTGGGCTATGCCACACAGAGATTCTTGCGGAAACATGATACACATCCAGGGCACCTAGGCCAGGACATGCTACTTCATAGAAATGACAATTATCATGTGCATATATATAAACATAAACATAAAACATATTCTTCTCATACACAGATTAATGTGGAAACAAAAGTAAGCCTACACATACAACATATACATGAATTACTCATCAATTATAACACATGTACAAATACACAGCATGTAAATGGACATAAAAGTGGTACTTATATTTTAATAGAATACCACCAACTGTGTGCAAACCTTCCACGAACCTCCCAACCTTATACCACACTGCTCATCATGCTCAACAATGGGTCACCCCCGAGCTGGGACTAAGCTCCACCCAGGGAAAAGGAATCCTATACTACGTCGAGGTTACAGAAAACTACACAATGCAACTGTAAGTATTCTCTCCAAGAACCTACTTATTCCCACTACTCATGGACTCTCGTTCCCCACATGATTGTTCCACCCTGAGAATATACACCTTCATTGTTCCAGAGTCCATCGACTGCTCCACTTCCCTTTCAGGGTCTCGACAACAGGATAGATCGAGAATTATTAGAGCTCTATAGCTAGTGCTTGACTCCCTATAGGATAAAATCACTTCCCAACAAACTCTCTCACCTGGAGAGAGCCGCTCACAGGACTGACAACCTACCTTTTCAACCACGGGCTTGAAAACCCGCTTCTTCAACCAGCTTCAACTCAATTCCACCAAGTGAGGACAAAATCAAGGCTCAATATAGATCATGGGATGGAAACAACCACAATTCGATAAGGTAAAACACGGCTCTGGAAATTACAGATACGTTGTGCTTCACAGGAAAACACAGGTCATCTTCACGGGTTACTGGTTTCTGAGGTGCATGAAAGATGCAGGGGTCGACGATGGAGGAAAATCAAGTTAGGAGAAGGATCAGAGAATGGGGAGAGAACCCCCCCAATGAGCTAACTTTCTGGATTTAACTGCATGTGCCCAGGTCGACACCTATCTTGCTAGATCTGCATGCACTCCATTTAGCACTCGTTCCCTTTCCCATGAACTTAGTATAACTGGGTTTATTTTCCCCACTTTAGTATTTTCATTTTCAGGAATATATTATAATATTCCCTTGGGTTAAGCCCTCTAGATTAGCCCCTCTTTCCGATCCTCTCAGTCCCATCGCTTTCCCTACCTAGTGGAGTTTAGTGCCCCATCACTCTTTCTTCATGGTCAGTCTACACGCAACGATGTATAATTCTTATTAATGATCTACATAATTACATATATAAAAATCAGGCTTATGGCCTTAACATCCTAGGATCTCTTTCCTAATTATCACATAATACTCCTAGATTATTATAACTTGGCTCACCAGCCTAACAAACATTTTTACAATTCATAATTACAACTGGGGCTCTGTCGGGGATATTGCATGAGGGTTACAACCCGGTAAGATGTTGGTTGGACATTTTTTCTAGGTTAATACACATTATTTTCGTCATCCCTATGACCGTTAATGATGTAAACCTATATGTTTCCTTCAAAGGGGTCAGTGGCCTAAATTCCTGAAGAAAGAAGGGAGACAAACTTTTACTGAGAGAAGAAGTTGTATTCTCCTTTGTAAAAACCCTATTAAAGAGGATTTATGCAGGCTTCTCTATACACAGGGTGCGGAAATGTCTGATTTCCGCAAGCTACACCATAGCTAGGCTGCAAAGTTTCCATAGGTTTCTCTATAGATAGGGTGCGGCGACCTTCGTACGTGGGAAAAACAAGCATTTTCTCGATGCTTCTAGAAGGAGAAGCTTCTATAGTGAGGTGGTTTCCGAATAGTTTGGATCTTACTCACTTTCATGATTTAGTGGGATCATCCTAACCTCATCACCGTATCGTCTTCTTCTAGAAAAACAGGACCGTGGAGCAATAAAATAAAACAAATGTGGAAACAAAACACAAAAGATACACAATACAATAGAAACACAGATTTACATGGTTCACCTAGTGTGGGCTACGTCCACCAGAGAAATTGCCAGGTCCTTCCTTTATTATTATCCAGCATATGAAGGGATATAACCTACATCAAACCTATTGTAACTTCCTCTTATTTCTCTCACAGTATCCTATCTCATAATACAATATTCGCCATCCACCACAGTCAAAAATACAATTCCCTCAGGAAAAGAGGGTTTCCTTTTAGGGAAAAAAACCCTAACATAATCTCTATCATTACATATGCGACCTTATAATGAACGGTCCAGATTTACAATGAAATTACAATATACATTTACAAGGCAATTTTTCCTTCGAGGGCTTCACCCCTGAACCCTTGCTTGCCCCCAGACCAGCCAGCCAGGGGGATAGCCCTCTGGGACCCCGCAGAGGCGGTACCCCCCCTCTGCACTCCCCTACGTGGAAGAGTGTACATACTTCTAGGGTGTAAATAATTCATGGGGTATAAAAACGACTGAAAGTAAAAAGACCTTTGAATCAGGAAGATAATCAGGCTCCACAACCAACAATCTCCCATTTGGAGACTGATCTCAACAACTCCACCGCCACTGTATATGCTGGACTCTGAACCTTCTTGGACCTGACAAATATCTCATCTTCATCTTCATTCTTGAAGACTAACTGAAACTGAGCAAGAACTCAGTTTCTCTTTGGTTAATGCCTTTGTTAACATGTCTGCAGGATTCTGGCTAGTGTGTATCTTTTCCAAATTCAAATGTCCATCTTCCAAGGCAAATCGTGTGAAGTGGTACCTCAACTATATATGCTTAGTCTTCGAATGGAAGGTTGAGTTCTTTGCAAGATGAATGGCACTCTCACTGTCACAGTACAACCTGTTATTCTCTTGCTTCTTTCCCAATTCCTCCATAAACCTCTGTAACCAAATCATCTCTTTAATAGCCTCTATAGCAACAACATACTCTGCCTCTATTTTTGAAAGTGCAACAACCTTTTGCAGTTTTGAAATCCAACTTACTTTTGTTCCACCTATAGTAAACACATACCCTGTGGTACTCCTCCTACTATCTTTATCACCTACCATATCTTAATCAACATATCCTTGGAGAACAATTTCTAAACCTCCAAAACATAATTCATGATTAGTAGTACCTCTAAAGTATCTAAGAATCCACTTTACTGCCTCTCAATGTTGTTTACCTAGATTGTTCATATATCTGCTCACAACTCCCACTGCATGTGAAATATCTGGTCTTGTGCAAACCATTGCATACATCAAGCTTCCAACTGCTGATGAATATGGGACCCTGGACATGTATTCTATCTCC
>SNQJ01S0013924.1:42976-64339 GCA_010110895.2 Picea sitchensis
ATTTTCTGGTAGCAAACCTACATTAGATTAGTTGTAGGGCTTTGGAATAGGTGTGAAAGATAACCTTCCAAAGCTGCAAAAAAACATAGCATCTTGTGATAGGGAGATTTTAAATCCACCTGCTACATTTTTTCCTGGGAATCCCTTCTCACACAAAGGTCAAACCTGAGGTCACATTAAGACTGACAGAGTTACTCATCCTTCTTTGTTGGTCTTGGTGTAAAGATTGCGCGTATTATGGGGGTCGCTTGAAGGTATACCCACAATGATGAGAGGAAGTATTTCAAGTTGATTTCGGGATAGATACCCTGCCCTTGTGTATGGATCGGACTATCGACTATTTCCACAGACATCATTGTAGAAATTGGTAACCTTAGTGGCCTATATCTTTAGGGTCTTTACACGAAGTGACTGTGGAGGGGAAAATCTTCACGATACCTGGAATCGACGTTGGCCAAAATCACTCGGGCTCATTGGAGGGTATACCCATGATTATGTGTGGGAGCTTGCACCAGGGTGTAAGTTCGTTAAGCAGGTTGTCAACGTAACTTTTCCACCCGCTCTATCCCACCCCCTTCTTGCGTTAATCTCGCGATGTTAGATTTCATTACCAACTAGTGTGTTCATTGTGATAAGGTTTTGTTTGCTTGTCTGCTTCCTATATTTTTAGCATGTGTTGTTTGTTTTCCATAGATTACTATAGATTGGATCTTTATTTAATGGCGTCAGTTCCCAGAATGACCAATGAGGGAACCCCTTTTCCAGGGGAACCTTTTGATTTTCCTTCTTACAAAAACATTGGTATTCCTCATATCGCTACTTTGAGCCTTCCAGGTCTCACAATTGGATTACCAGTATGGTTGTTTTCCACTTAGGTATTCCCAAATGCAGCTAGTGCTTTAGTTGTAAGCACTTCCCCCCAAGACCGTCAACCTCATGTTGATCCTTTTCCTTCTTCACCAGTAATATCTTGTTCACCTTCTCTACTTGCAAGGTCTTCTTCCGTTTCGTCTTTTTCATTGAGTGAAAGATTTGAAGCTAGTCACTTGATGAATAAGAAGAAGAAGAAAAAGAATAATAATAAGAATAAAAATCAGCAAGGGTCCAAACTTCCAACCACTGCCAGACATGTTGGAAGACAACCCTCAGTTACTGATAATCGTGTTGGGAGTGTTGATGATGCCAAGATCACCCAAACAGCCCATAAGCCCAAGTACCCTTGCAGGATTTGTAAGGGTAGCCATCTTCTTAAAGATTGCTCTGGTCTATCCAAGTTTATAGAAGCATGGTCTACACAACCTCGCCAACCCATGTCGTCAACCTCTGAACAACATGTTGGAGACCTCCCATCAACTAGTCATGATACAGTTGGGAAAAAGAAAAGTAGAGTCAAGTTCCCGTGTGAGATATGAAAAGGGAGTCATCTAACTCACCTTTTCCCTCATATGGACGAAGCCTCGAAATTAATGGAAGACATGAGTATTTCACAACCTCAACTTCTAGCTTCTTATCACAAGCTTACTCTCGACCCACCTGTAGTTGATGGAATGATAAATCCGGTCCCTTCATCAGTTAGTCCAGTTGATCATGTAGTCAATCTGGTCACGTCCTTAGTTAACCCAGTTGACAAAGTGGTCAATCTGATCCCATCCTTAGTCGATCCCACTCTCCCGTTAGAGAGTGCAACCAAAGTGGTCGATCTGATCCCATCCTCAATCGATCCCACTCTCCTATTAGAGAGTGTAACCGAATTGCTTGATCCGATCCCATCCTCGGTCGATCCCACACTCCCATTAGAGAGTGAAACCCAATCAGTCGATCCCTTTCCACCCGTTGACCCCATTCTCCCCTTGGAGAATGAAACCCAAGTGGTCGATCTAATCTCATCATCGGTCGATCCTACTCTCCCACTAGAGAGTAAACCTGATGTTGCCCAGGTTTTTCTCATTGATACAGAATCTACCGTGCCAGGGGGATTTCCTCCTTCTTCCGTAGAACCCCCTCCAAGTAATGAGACCATACTTTTTAATTGGGGTATGCTAAGTGGACCTCGTCTTCCCTCTCACATTCCTTTCAAGATTACAATACAAGTTTATGGTCTAGACGTTCCTCAGACACTGATAGACGAAGATTCATCCATTAGTATTTTGTCCTCTCTTGCCTGGAAAGATTTGGGTTATCCTCAACTTATGTTGGTTACCCAGACTTTGTTCTCTTTTAACAAGAGAACAAGTCACCCTTTAGGGATCCTTCCTCAGTTTCCCGTAACTTTGGGAGGGAAAATTGTCTTTATTGATGTCATGGTAGTCCAAGACCCCTTGGATTTTGATTTACTCCTTGGGCGAGATTATGTCTATTCTATGAAAGCTATTGTGTCCACTCTTTTTTGTGTGATATATTTCCCGCACGATGGAAGAATGGTGACTATTGATCAACTTTCGTTTGTTGGCCCTGACTTGACCATCAACTCAATGAACTCCCTAAAACGGTTCGTATATGTAGACGGTATCACCCCTGCGCATTGTATCCCATGCTTTCAGTTGCCGATGCAAATAAGTCTCTCATTGTAAGCTCACTCTCTTATGAATTGGATCCGGTAGTTGACATGGTAATCTCTTCAGTAGGGCTATCAGAGTGTGATCTCCTTACCCCTATCGCAACCTTCAACACGTGTTCCTTCTAGAGTGTGTTTCTTCGTCAAGTGAATATCTCTTGGAGGCCATGACCGAGGTTTGTCTCTTGACATAGCTTCCTTCTAGAGATTTTTCCTCTTGGAAGCCGTGATCGAGAAGAGATATGAGCATGGTTTCCTGATTTCAAGCTCATTAAAAAATGAAACCAACTTTGAGCATGGATTTCTTCTTTCAAGATCGTTAAAAAATGAAACCAGTTGTGAGGATAGTTTTGCGTCTCTGTGGAAAACCTGTTAAGAAATTAAATAGAGCTTATGAGCATATTTCTCGTTTTGGTGTCAAGCTCGTTAAAAAATGAAACAGTGGTCTGGAGGTTATACCTCGAGTCACGAGCATAGTTCTTCTCATGTGTCAAGCTCATTGAAAATCAAACAAATTCCCCCCTCAATTTGGGTCAAGTCCTACGTATAGTATTTGAAGCTTCATCTCATCCGCTTATGTTGTTGGATGAAACAAATCTTGGGGGGAATTGCTTCTAGCCTCTAGACTTCATGCTGAAGTTAAGCCACTAGCTTCTTAAGCTAGGGGCTAAGTACCAACCATCCCTGAATAATGCGTTGAGAAGCTCAAGCATATTTTTCTATGGTTCAAGATTGTGTAAAAATGAAACCACCTACCTCAAGCATAGTTTCCTCTGGTTTGAGCTAGTGTAAAAATGAAACTAGGTCCAAGCATAGTTTTGTTCAGTTTTAATCTTGTGAAAAAAGAAAATCTATCCCAAGCATAGTTTTGTTTTGGCTTTAAGCTTGCATAAAAATGAAAACAATCTCGAGCTTAGTCTTTGTTCTTTCTCATGCTCGTAAAATCCATGAGAATGTAACCGAGTAAACTTTTATCACTTTTTTGGTCTTGTAAAGGTTATACAAAAAAGAAACCCCCTGGAGTTCTCTTTAAGATCTTTTCAGACTCTCTAAACATGAAAAGATTTTCGAGCGACCTTGTTCTATTCATGCTCGTAAAATTATTTGAAGAAAACATTTGATGGGCGATAGATTATCACTTTTTCAATCTCATCAAATTAATTTATGAAAAATTAACTGAGAGAGTTCTCTTTAAGTATTTTTTAGACTCTCTAAACATGAAAAACCCCGATTTTTCTTTCTTTGGACTTATAAAACAAACATTGAAAGGCCCGTATGGGACCGAACCATTCCTTCCTAGGGTTTGTTAAACATACTTCGAGGGACTCATCTGAAGGATGAGATTACATCTACAAGCATATGTTATCCTCCTCAAGCTTGTGTAAAAATAAAGAGGTACTCGCCAAAAATGGTGGGGGAAAATTGGGAAAGAAATGTATCTAAACCTATATTCTATGGAAGAGTTGCTTTTGAACATGACACCCTTTCACTCGCCTTGTGTCTAGGTTGGAAAATCCACTTGTCTCTTGATCATACTCCTTTATAAGATTACCCTTTGGTCTATGATCCCTTTTGTTGAGTCAATATTTCCAAGACTGTTGTTGTGTCGTCAATATGTTCAAAGAAAAGTTCAAACCGGAAAGCCTTCTATTGCGTCAACCATTTCTACAGTCTTTAAGCCTTATATTGCGTTGTCCATCCCAGAGTCAGTCCTAAATCACTTGTGACTCTGATCTACTTCAAATCGTGTTACATGTTTCATGTCATTGATGGGGGATACATTAAGGCCCTCCTATGACGAGTCTTTTCCTGTCGACTTCAACTCATTATCCAGGAATTCGACTTAGAAACTAATTGGTACCTTGGAACTTGCATGCCTCAATGGTAGGTTTCCTCGCTTTCGACAGTGGGTTTTCATTATTGACCTCTGATCGAGATATTTCATTGAGTGTTCGACTTCATCTCATTAATTCACATTCCTTGGATTGTACTAGAGTACCTTGGGTTTCATTGACATTAATGGTTATTTCCCTCGGACTTGTTAATGGTATACACTAATGACCGGTAATCAAGTGGTTTCTACCATGTTTGACTTGAGCACATGTAATCGCATGGTTAGATTCGTACTATGGAGTGGTGGAGATGAAGACCCTGAATCTTTTCTCACAGATTCAGGTTGCATTGAAATATATTCAGTTTGTATTGTTGCATAGATACACATTGTATGTCTCGTGGCTATGTTCAAATTTGAGTCTTTAACACATACATCCACAGTGTAGTTTTGGTGGCTATGTTCACATTTGAGTCATATTGGCATGGATCCACAGTGTATGTTTGGTGGCCATGACCTGTCTTACCTGACATGGATCTTTGCATGTCGGCATGTATGCTTTGAGTCACTTGTATTCTGAGTATGGGAATGCCTACCTCAGTGATGATATATTATTGTACTATATTTCTTTGTTTGTTGGCAGGCTTCTGACCGACTGTTCTTTGTTCCCTACACACACTCGACAAAGTATTTCAGCTATCACTTTGTTCTAACTTCATACTTTGGGGGGATCTATGTTACACATTATTTTCTTCATCCCTATGATCGTTAATGATGTAAACCTATATGTTGCCTTCAGAGGGGTCAGTGGCTTGAATTCCTGAAGAATAAGGGAGAAGAACTTTTACTGAGAGAAGAAGTTGTATTTTCCTTTGTAAAAACCCTATTAAAGAGGATTTCTGCAGGCTTTTCTATACATAGGGTGTGAAAATGTCTGATTTCTATAGGTTGCACCATAGCTAGACTGTGGAGTTTCCACAGGTTGCTCTATAGCTAGGCTGCGACGACCTTCGTACATGGGAAAAATGATCATTTTCTCGATGCTTCTAGAAGGAGAAGCTTATATAGTGAGGTGGCTTCCAAACGGTTTGAATCTTACTTGCTTTAATGATTTAGTGGGATCATCCTAACCTCCTCACCTTATCCTCTTCAGCATATAAAATGAGAGGATCTCTCATGGAGAATGTTAGTTGTTTTGGCTTGAGATTGTTAGCTTGGTTAGAGTGGCTTTGATCTTTTCTTTGTCAAGATAGATTGTGAGTAGCTATCAGATCCATGGTCTCAGAATCCTTGGAGAAAGAAATGTGTGGGAAACAAGGAACTGTTGTAAGGAACCTGACAACATCAAGGCATCTGGTTGTATATTTCTTCCACATTATTTAATACAGATATACGTTTCTTTCCTATATGAATGGTATTTGTCCATATTGTATGATTCCTTGATCACATACATAGCTTCATATCAAATAGACTATGTTATTCTTGTCTTCATTGGCTTGTGTTTATTTGCAAACATTCCTCATAAACCTCGTGATGAAGCGTGGATTACATTGGCGAAGTCAGATCTTCAATATTTAAAAGGTATGTTCTAGATCCATTTCTCATTTGATAATTGAAAGCTAAGGAAAGAGTAGTGTATTGTATTTTTTTGTTCTAGTTTTGTAGTGAAGTTAGGGAGATTGATTTGTGTCCGCACTTAACAATTAGCACGATAACATGGGTACAACGGTTGTCCCCACTGAAAGGTTGGCTCATGAATATTTGTTGGATAAAACTAATTAGTTCACTTCCTTGGGGAGGTAATACTCACGTTGAAAGTTCTTGTATCAAGAGTTGGGATCGCCTCCTAAGAACAATGGGGTAAATAAAGGCTTCCCCCCAGTGGGGGGTGTAGAAAGTTGTAGTCTTGAAGGTGGCGGTACAATGGTGGGGACAACATATTATACATATGTCATAGTTGATGTTTGGGTTGTGGAGACGTTCGCCTCAGACGACTGTGGTGTAGAGAAAATGAGGGATGAATGGGGGAAATAAGTTTGAAACATATGGGAGATAGAAGATATGGGTGGTGAGGGGTGCGTGAAGAATCATGTGAATTATATCGTTGTAAGAGTTCGAAAGTAGATTCTATGGATGTATCTACTATAGCGAGGATATCATGGGGTTGTTCAGGGGTTTTCATAGGGTCAGATTGACCTGAAACCCTTGGTTGTGTGATGTAACCTTCTGATAAATGGATCTATTGGGTTTCCATTCTCGTGATGTCTTCACAAGGTACAAGAGGTAGAAATGGGTAATCGATACCAAGTTTAGGTTCTCAAGAAGAGTTTACCTAGAGAAGGAGGGGACCGAAAGGGTCAATCAATGATGGATTTGCAGGGAGTACAAATCCCTCTCGAAATTTATCTCCTTTTGGGCGTTCAAGGAAAGGGGTAACAACACTTTCGGCCAAAGAGTGGTTTTCCTCATGGAATTCCTCTCGAAGGTGATCTTCTGGTGAGTTGGGAGGTAAAAGTTTGTAATTTAGTGGAGGAAAACCTAGCATCCTCCGAGACCTATGCAAGTTTTGATTGGCCAAGATTGAGATATGAAAATGACAGCCCTAAATCCAAATAAAGAAAATAAGCAGCACGCGCTCAAAAAATCTAGAAATCAAACAATCAAACCAAAGCTTTACGCCATGAGCTCACTAGTTGGTGATGAAATCCAACATCATGGGAAAATGTGAGAAGGGTTAGGGATAATTGGGTGGATTAGTTATGTTGGAGGCCTTCTTAACAGACTTACACCTTGCTGCAAGCTTCCTGACGGTCTATCTGTGGGTTTCGCTCCAAGGAGCCCGAGTGATTTTGACCAACGTCTGATCCAGGCATGGCGAAGAATCCCCTTCTTTATCACCTTGTGTGAGAGCCCTAAATATTATGGAAACTAAGGTTACCAACTCACAGTCAGCCTCCGGGTGGGTACAATCGACAGTTGGGTCCAAAAGTATAGGGAGGATATCTAGTCCAAAATTCCTCAAGAGGAATCAGAACAATAGGACGGAAAAAAGATTCATAGGATCCCGAATGGATTCAAGATTCACAAATTTATGAGACCAGATGGAAACAGATGATTCTCAAGAAGAATCCCCAATATACTATCATTCCACTACGTATGGTTAAGCTTCAGAGGGGTAATCTCCATTTCCCAACCACACACGACCTCATGTGTAGCCCCTGTGTGAGAGGGGGTTCCTGACTATTCCTATACGAAAGTTAGGCTTAAGCACTCTTTAGTATTATATGGTTTTTGTTCGTGGTCTTGGATAGTTTACTCACTTATTTTAGTCCAAATACCCTATACCTAGACTATTGTTGGTGTTCTTAGAAAATAAAAAATCTAGTTAATTTTATTAACACGTGTTCATTTTTAAGGTTGTTCTTTAGTCAAATGGTTGCGTGGAAGTGAAACTTATGATGCGAAAAGACTCGACTCCAAAACGATGCAAAGGGATGAAATTTGAACAATTTTCCTTTCAATGAATCCTATTTACGAGAGGGATAAGAGTATCTTTTTTTTTTTCTTTTTATGGAAGAAAACACCCTAATGCATACTGATTTCTACGTATTCTTGCGAATGAGACAAAAGGACATTTTTTTCAACCAAACTCACATAGTGATTTACAAAATTCCCAACTAAGCATTAATTGTTTCAATGATATTTTAAAGCACCCTAATGAAATGTTTTTTGTTTCATTTATTTTTTCAAACTACATGAAAACGAAAACAAAAAATTCTTCTTCAGCCTTTGCTTTTAATTGACAATGTTTAGAAGTGAATGCAAAAGATGGAATAAAAAAACCAAGCATGCAAATTTAAAGAACACAATATGAGTTTAATTCTAAACAATAGTTTGAAAAGTTATGAAATGATTTGGGAAACGACAAACATTCAAACTAATCAAAGAGAGGCTTGTATAATGAAATGGTAGAATTTGCAAGAAAAAAACATTTTAGGAAGCTATGAATAGCCTTCTATTGGACTAAAAGGATTAAACTAGGTGATCTTGTTTGTACCTATCAACCACATAAGATGGCCATAAAAAGAAGATAAATTTCATAAATTAAAAAAAATTAAAAATTCAAGCAAAATCAAAGAGACAGGCTTAATGCAGGCCTGGTGTGTTGAAAGAGACCAACCTGAAAGGATCTGGTTAAGTTTTTTGAAGGATAAATCTTCAAAAAAGTAGGTTTAAGGGGTTAGTCGTTCTCTGCAAAGGGAGATAATGCGACCAGGGCACGACCCAACAAGAGAAACAGTGCAACCGAAGAGTATGGTCGCTCCTAGTAGACATGGGAGAAGATATGGTCATTGCTACAGAGGAGGAAAATCGCGACCAACAAGGCTTAAATATCTTTGTGTGCACGAGGAAGTTGCGACCAACACAAAGATAAAATTAAAAGTTAGATACGATATGAGATCTATCAGATCCAAGATAGTGGTTTCTTCAACTGAACTTGAGAAAGGAAACAACAAAGTATCACAATTAGATCAAGACATTTTAATGGGTAAAGATCTCAAAAAGAAAGCATGTAAAGAAGGAATAAAAGCACATAAGAGGAAATCTCCCCAGTATGGTTACTAGTTTGTTGAAGGGATTTTATACCCTACACGAGTTGAGCTCCCTTCAATTCCTATACCTAAGACAAGAATAGACATACGCACAAAGGATTTGTCGAAACTTGATGATATGTCATAATCTACAAATATATCAATTCTCTACCAATGAACACACAAACTTACATGGGCAATTGTTTAGAGGGAAACATCCATCATATCTTCTATTAATCAAGTAAGAAATATTACAACTTATGGGTTTAAACTGATGAGATGTCTTTCTTCCAAAATCTGTGCCCAAGCCTTGCCACCAAAATGCGAGAGTATCCTTGCTCATTCTTTCCCCCTTTTCCCATGGAAATGGATTGGTTATTATAGGGCTTTAGAGATAAGGTTTTATGGTTAATAGGATAAGATCCCCAAGCACATAATGGAAGCCTTCTCAAGACTAATCCCCAACATATTTGAGTAAGGTCTCATCCATCGTAACCAAGTCAAAAAAAGTGATATTCTAGGCTCGATCGTGACCTAAGAACACAGACAGAGCGACCCGGTCATGACCTAAGCACATAGATAGAGCGACCTGGTCACAACCTGGAAGTCTAGAAGGGGTGACCAACCCTTTTGGTGATAGGCTTGAGGAAGGACAAGGGCGATCGAAAAAAGATTAGGATAAAAACTCAATGGGAAAATGATGAAAATGGATGAATTGGGTAGGCGACCTCTATGAGATGATGTCCCAAAAGTTAGAGGGTTAATAACGCTATAATAAAAAGATTACAACTAATATTATTTTTCATTTAATATATATTTTAAAAATATTGTGAAATTAATGTATATATAAACAAATGGATGATTAGATATATTTTAATGTTTTTTTATAATAAAAAATTATTAAATTTAAAAATTCATGTAATAATAATATTAAATCTTAAAATTTGAAATTTAAATAAATTAAATAATTTTACAATTATTATGAAATATTCTTTAATAATTAATAATAATAGTAATAATAATATTGCAATTCATTATGTTTTCAACCATGTAGATGCAATAGAGTGTACTGTTAAAACATCTCCTTGCGACATTAGTGGTTTAATCCTCACCTAACATGCCATTCATTATGCTTCCAAGGATGTAGATGCGATATAGAGTTCCAAGTATGCAGATGCAATACAAAGTTCAGTGTTAAGGCACCTCCTTACTACCTTAATGGTTTAAGCCTCATGTAACCCGTGGTAAGACACCTCCTTGTGACATCACTCCTTTAAAATTGGCCTAACCGAGTATACGACCAAAAAAATAATAATACAATTCATTGTTTTATTTAATTTTTTTTAATTTAAAAATTAAAAATTAATTATTAAATTATCATTTTTATTCTTTTGAATTCACACATTTAAATATAGTTTAAAATTTTAAAATGTAAATAATCATAATTAAAAAGAGATAAAATATTTTAAGTATATTAATTTAAATATACAATATTTATTTCACAATTTAAATTATTCTAAATTAATATATGATAATATGTGTCTTTGGAATGCATATTGTATATTTATTTCACAATTTAAATTATTCTAAATTAATATATGATAATATGTGTCTTTAGGATGTATATTTATCATTATATTGAGAAGTACTAAGAGAGATAAGTGATATGTGGATGATGTTTATTTTAAAAGTAATGCCATACAAGGATTATGTTGATAATATGTGTTTTTAGGATGTATATTTATCATTATATTGAGAAGTACTAAGAGAGATAAGTGATATGTGGATGATGTTTATTTTAAAAGTAATGTCATACAAGGATTATGTTAATTGTATAGTAATCATGTTAATTTATAGTTAGTTGATTATGATTGTTTATAGTTGATTACATTCGATTACTATACATTATGATATATATAATGGTTGAATTTGTTTAAATATGATTAATCATAATTTATTATGGTTAAATTAATTTTATTTTAGGTTTAATATATATTTTTTAAATATTGTAAAATTAATATATATTCATCACAAGTTCAATTGGAACTATAACATTGAGAAAAGGATAAATGGAGGGTGGAAAGCTTATTATGGGTTTACAAATAATTATAAATTAGTAGACATTTGGCTATGGGCTAAGAAAAATCTCCTCTTTGAGACCCTTGTCACTCCTATTATTTTATATGGGATGTGAAGTGTGGGGTGCATTATCTATGGGATGTGAAGTGCGGGGTGCATTATCTCTCCAGAAGCTTGGAGAAAGATAGAGCAGATCAAAAAAAAAAAATTGCTTTTAATCTTAAAATTAAGAGCAATGCACCCGAGTCTATGCTCCCCATTGAAGTGAGTCTTTCCTATGTTGAGAGAGAGACTATGATTTGGTAATTAATGTACAATAACAAGATAAACAACATGTAATTAACAAGAGGCTCCCCAAAATTACTTTCGACTCTAGAAAAAATCACCAACTATTCAAGGCATAATGATGCCAAGTCATGGCTAAATCATTGGGAAATAAAATAAGAAGTTATAGGATAAAACAAAACTAAGATATTATAAGGAGGTGGTTAACCATAACCTTGCATATCAAAAGTATCACTTTCTTTTGACTAGAGAATGAATATTTCTAAAATAAGAACCAACTCTCATGATCCACATAGGAGCGAAGTGAAAGTGGGTGTTGGACAATCCTCAAAACACCATGGCAAGACATAATCTCTCACCTTTGTGACACCAAGAAGGTTGAAGATGAAAAACACTTTCTCTTAGAATGTCTTGGGTATACCCAAATTAAATTCTAATTTCTAAATATTTGTCATAACCTTCCAAACCTTCTAAATTATCAAAACTATAGTAATCTTCAAAACATATCTTAATTCTTTTCAAGCATCAAAATAACCTTTAAAAAAAATCCAAATAATATATTGTTTTTCTTAAGTTACCATAAACCAATTTTAATTTAATATTTTTTTCAAAATAAAAATTTAAATAACTATAATATTAATAACAATATTAAATATTGTAATTTAAATAGGTAAAATGTTTTTACCAAATATAATGAAGTATTCTTTAATAAAAAAATATTATAAAATTATTTAATTCTAATATTAAGAATAGTGTTGAATTTTATAATCTAAGTAAATTAAACATTTTAAATTATAAATAATAATAACAATAATGATAATTAATGCAATTTACTATTTAATATTTTTTTAATTTTAAAAAATATTTTAAATTTAAAATTTAAAAAATATATAAAACTTTTGTTACGGAGAATTTGAATCCATGCAGAATTCTAACAACATAGTAAATTACCATAAATTTTCATAATGTATATGAGTTTAAACCTTTAAAAAATTCAAGATAATTTAAATTAAAAAAATCAACATAAAATAAGAGAAGTTAAAAGTTTGAGAAAATTGTTATCGTACCATGTATGATGTTACATTACTTATAAAAGAAACACCACCCAAATAAATCAACATAATTTAAATAAGTTAAAAGTTTGAGAATTTTTTTTATTGGACAATGAATGAGTTAAAAGCTTGAGAAAATTGAGAAAATTGTTGCGGTGCCATTTATGATGTTACATTACTTATGAAAGAAACACCGCGACACGACACGACTAATCTAAAATAATTTAAATTTTAGATTTAATTGTTTATGAAGATTTACCTTCACTTGTTACCAAGGCTATATACAATTCACAAATGCATAATTTTCACAGCGGTGAAAGATGCAAATATTAATTACTACATCTAGAAATATTGATTCTCAAGGTATTAGAAAATGCGGTGCGGCCAATTTAAAGGAAAGTTTGTGCGCCAGAATGACCAGCATTCCGAACGAGGCGCGTGTTAGGTCGAATCGGGATTAGTGGAAAAGGTTGGCAGCAAGTGGCCCCTTCTGTCAATGTCTGGCCAGCCTTGTTTTGCAAAGGTTGAATTAAGCTATAACTATTTCATGATGGTGAATCTCCACTAATCTCCACTATAAAGAAAAGTCCATCCACATGCATCATTGACACGTAGCCTAGCTGGCATTTGCTTTCCATCCCGTTAAACAGATTAAAAAGCACTGAACCATTTATAAGGAAATAGTATATTTGTAAGGAATTAGTATAAACGTTCTAAGTTTTTATTTATTTTTTTGTTTTTTTTTATATTTTTGGGATGAGTTTTGTTTAGGTTGGTCTCTAGAGTTTTTGAAGACTTTGGATTGATTTATCTATTCAAAAATGCAATTTAAACAATCGAAAATTGTGATTTCACTATCAATTAAGTTACAAAATTTGGATAACAATTTTCAAATATAACATTTAAAATAAACTATTTTTAAGTTGAAAAATATTGTAGGTTCTGAAAAAACTTATAGCTTAAAACAATGTCTAGTTTTTGAAATGTCCAAAGTTTTAATCTAAAAGTTTTATCCGCAAATATTGTAGGTACTTTGAGAAAACAATCCACATTCCACGTTGAAAGAAATTATTAGATTCGTAGATTTGAGGGATTATTTTTGTATAATTCGAGTGTCGCACGGGTTTTTCAGCACGCTGAATCCATTTCTGCATTTAAAAATGGATTTTGAACAACAAATAATAGTGATTCTTGAAATTTTTTATCATTTAATGTTAAATGTATTGCATTTGCGTATGATAAGAGCGTTGTGATGGCGATGGAGAGCAACAACACCTGGATCTGTTACCATAATTTTTCATTGTTGGCAAGTCTTAGCGTTAATATTGAATAAAATATCTGTGAAGCTCTGAACGAAAGTGAGCAAGGTGGAGCCGAGGGTTTCAAAATATAAAGGGATGTATCGATCCCAATGGACGCCCAACAAAATGAAGAGAAGAGGTCAACCATGACATGAATTCGAGCGCAAAGGTTAGGATTTTATGCCAATAAGGTTTCTCGGCACATCGTCGTTGAGGATTTTGCTTATCTGTCATTGCATGGGATACCGTTCACTGTAGTCACCATACTGTAGATGATTAATAACTCAGAACAACTTCTTCGGCAAGAGCTTCAATTGTCCTCCTTCAAACATTGTTCTCTTAATCTACTACCTCTACTTGTTTGACGAATACGGTCGTTGATACCACAATGTTTTTACCAAGATAAACTACAGGTTGATGAGCTATGTATGAGTCAAATGAATATAGAACTAAGGTAACCTAGATGTGGTAGACATATGTAAGATAGTGAACATACTATAAATTTCACTTATTATTTCAAATATTGCTATGATCTAGGGTAAGTGTGGTTTTGATAGGATGTATAGATTTCGTAGAGTGATTGTTCGATGACGTGATTCTAAGAACAATTGTACAATATGGCTCGGTATAGGGTGTTGAATATATTTCTACCGAAACGAGTGGAGGCATCGCTCATCATGTATTCTCCAAAACCTAGTGTTTTGTGAGGGTTGAGTTAATCCACACTCCCCTAGATGTGTGATAATGAATTTGAGTTTCTTGTTAGGAATGATTATTGAATATGTATGACACTTACTCTTATGGGAAATGATAAGATGGAAGATGGAAGTAGGTTAGGAAGGAAGGTTGATTCAATGTTAGTTGAAAATACTGCTTGGGCATTAGATGTGGTGAACCAAGCTGGTTCACTATATAAATATCCAATAAAAATAGGACAATATACAATAATCCACTTATGGATAGTAAATATATTTAATAAAAAAATGCATAAGAATATGAATAAGATGGTATTACAATGAGAATGAGGGCTTCTATATATATATACCCACAAATGGGTTCCCTTTTATAAGAGACATTACCTTTCATATGTCATGTCTCTTCATAATTAATTATTAGTCATTAGTTATTTATATTATTAGTTATTATTTATTTATATGTATTTTTATGTTCATAACATTGCCTTCCCCTTAAAAATGCTTTGTCCTCAAAGCATACTTATGGAAGACTTATCTCTTGCTCTTAGGGATGATTTTAGGGGCTAAATTTCACTCATGGGCTAATTTTCCATGGTTTTTCCAAAAATGAGATTCGCTATTTTAAAAATTATTCGCCCAAATACTATAGGATAAAATTATTTTACCTTAAAAATCGCCAAAATTTTATAAAAACTATATAAAATCCTTAGAAATTTGAATATTTTTACAAAAATATTGCCAATCATTTATATTTGGCATATGAATGATTAGTGAGATTCGCCAAGGTTTCTACATTTTAAAATAAATTTACATCCTTAAAATCATCCCTACAAGTTGCTCTAGCTTGTAATATTCTGTTATGATTCTTCATTTTTGAGCTAGTGATTGTTGAGGACTTGAGTCAATGAGATCTTCTAATCACTGAGTAGAATTGTCGAATTGTAAAAGAGTCGGCCCACCCTAATTCAATCTTCTGCGAAACTGGGTGTTTATAGGATTCTCGTCTTGAAAAATATTTATATTCTGACTGGTTAATATATTTTCTCTTATGATTTGGATGTCGATAGGGATTTCTTATAACATTACTTTCTCTTATCATACTTGCAACATTTTCTTATTTTAACTTTCATATATGATTTTCGTCACGTGTTAGTGTTGCTTTGTTAATAGCTGAATTTTGATTAGTAAGTATATATAGATCCTCCATCATTTTTACTTCGACATTCGACGTTATCATTTTTTTAGTTGATTTTCTAGCTTCTTGAGCAATACTTTCTTCATTACCTGATTCTTTGATATCGTTAATGTCTGGATTTTCAAGTTGCTCTTCTTTTAATTTTTTGATTTGTTCCAATAGCTCCTGATTAAGGTTCCTCAAACGAGAATTTTATTCTTCTTTTTCTGAGAGTTTCTTCTTCAATTCCTTTATGATATCTTCATTTTCTTGTTCCAACTTTGAATCACATTGTTTTTTTTTTCTTGACTTATTTATCTGTGTAAGTAGTTTTTCGTTGTGGTCTTTTAAGCTAGAAATTTCTTCCTTTTTTTCCGCAATAACTTCCTCAAATTCTTTTTGCAACCTTTTCATTACTTTTTTATTTTCTTGACGTATTATTTCTCAGATATCGTTAAAGTCTTCTGGTTTTACGAAAGATGGATCCAAGGTAGTGTCTTGTAATGTTATCATCTTCTCTTTATAGGGGAATGTCACAAACCTTTTCTCCATGTTTAATATGAAGGTACCTAGACTTTTAAACCAGAGCAGCCCGATCACGATGTCAAATTCTTCTTGATACATAGTTGTAACATAGAATTGAGATATATATTGATATTCATCAATCGTCACTTGTAACTCCTTAATTAAAAAATAATCTTCCCTTCCAATTATATTCAGCTCTAGAATTAATAATTGATTTTCCAAATCAATATTCATGTAATTTGCATTATATTCCAAGGTAATAACAATGTTTACCTCTCTTCCTTGAATATTTCCCTTTAATGCCGAAAACCCACAACATACGATTGGAAAACCTTCATAAGTACATCTTCTCTTTTCGTTACTAGACTCCATTCTCCTTCATTGATAATTTACGATAATACCTTTTTTTCTCCTTAAAGATTTAAAAAAAAAATTCCTTGATTGTAACGTCCCTGGCCACCGACCCCTGCTGGGTAATGCTACCCAACCAACCTTAACCTTGCCTTTACTGCTCTGATACCAATTTGTAACGTCCCCGACCACCGACCCCTGTCGAGTAACACTACCCAAACAACCTTAACCTTGTCTTTACTGCTTTGATACCAATTTGTGACATCCCCGACCATCACTCAACAGGATGGACAATGCCACAGAGGAACATATATATATATATATTACATGCATTTCTAATAAATTTAAAACAAATAACACAGAATTAATGCTACCATACAGACTCTTGCTCGAATTGATAGTAATTCATACATAGATTAATGTGGAAATAACAATAAAAGAATACATGCAATACTCAAAGGAAAACCCATAATATAACAACATATACAGGCAATATTCATCAATTATAACACATGTACATATACACAACATGTAATTGAACATAGGAATAGGTACTTATATTTCAATTGAACTACACCAACTACGTGTAGACCTTCCACGAACCTCCCAGCCTTAGACCATGTTGCTCATCACACTCAGCTGTGGGTCACCCCCGAGCTGGGACTAAGCTCCACCCAGGGAAACAGAATCCTAGACTAGGATGAGGTTACAGGAGACTACATTGTGCAACTAGAAGGATTCTCTCCAGGATCCTTCTTACACCCACCACTCACAGACTCTCATTCCCCACATGCCTGTTCCACCCCGGGAATATGCGCCTTCACTGTTCCACAGTCCATCGAATGCTCCACTTCCTCTTTCAGGGTCTCAACAACAGGTCGGACCAGGAATTCACAGAGATCTGTAGTTGGTGCTAGACTCTCTCTAGGAAAAAAATCACTTCCCGACAAACTCTCTCACCTAGAGAGAGCTTCTCACAGGCCTAACAACATGCCTCTTCAACCACGGGCTTGACAACCCGCTTTTTCAACTAAGTTCTAGAAAGATGAGAACAACCGCAAAAGTTCAATATAGCTCAGGGAGGAAAAAACCATAATTTAGTAAGGTACAACATGGTTTTGGAAAGTACAAATATCCCGGGCTTCACAAGAAAACATCGGTCAACTTTACGGGTTACTGGTTTCAAAGGTGCGTGAAAGATGTAGAGGTCAACAATGGAGGCCAATCCAGTTAGGCGAAGGAAGGGAGAATGGAAAAATGAACCCCCCAACAATCTAACTTTCCATATTAAATTGCATGTTCCTGAGCTGACACATGTCACCCATGAGTCACGTTTCTTTCCATTTGGAAGTCACCCCTCCTCCCAAAGGAACTTAGGATAAAAACATATCCTTMTAATCATCTTTTGGAATWATAATAAATTATTATTCTCTTGGACTTAAGCCCTTAAGCTTATCCCCTCTTTCGAACCTTTCAACCCTCTCTCCCTTACCCATACTAGTGGATCTCCATCCCCCATCACTCTTTCTTCGTGGTCGGTCTACATGCAATGATGTATAAATTTTATTAATGATCTGCATAATTTCATAAACAAAAATCAGGCTCATGGCCTTTAACGCCTAGGATCTCTGGCCTAATAACACATAAGCCTACTAGCTTATCAAAACTCAAATCACCATCCTATAAACATCAATACATTTCACAGGGGCTCGACCTAGGGTATTGCAACCCCCTCCCCTTATTTTTGCACTGTCCTCAATGCAATTTATTTACACAACATCAACAATATTTTCAAAATATTAAAAAAGATGCAGGTATTCTGCCCGCATAGCATCCTCATGCTCCAACATCGCATTGTCAGGACCGTACCAGGTCCACTGGACCTTTACAATCCCTATGGCTCGATTCCAAATATTTTTTCTCTTCCAGTCCAATATGCGCACCGAATGCACCTACAAGACACCTTCTTGCTCCACCTGAATCACATTCCAGTCAATCACATGATTAGGATCATACATATATTTCTTAATCAATGAAACAAGAAACACATTATGTACACTCATGGATTGAGGCAGTGCAAGCATATATGCAACTGGTCCAATCCTTTCTAGGATTTCAAATGGCCCAAAATATCTGGTTGCCAACTTGGAACAGTTTCTCAGCTTCAAGGAACTTCTGTTGGCTTTCACTTTCAAGAAAACATGATCACCCACTTTAAAATCCATGTGGGTTCTATTCTTATCAACATAACTTTTCTGCCTGTCTTGGGCATCCTTCAAATTCTACTTAATCTTCAAAATTTTCTCTTCCATTTCCTTGAGTAGCTCTGGCCTAACCAATGCCCTATCAGTTGGGTTATCCCAACTTACTCGGTTGTTTCACTTTCTGCCAAAAAGTGCTTCAAACGGGCTCATCTTCAGTGATGCTTGTTACCCATTGTTGTAGGCAAATTCTACCAAGTGTAGGTAGTCTCCCCATTTATATGGTTTGTCCATCACATACACCCTTAGCATGTCCTCTATCACTTGGTTCACCCTTTCTGTTTTCCCATTAGACTCAGGATGATAGGTTGTGCTGAAGTTCAGATTCATTTTGAACCCTTTGAATAACCCTTTCCATAATTTTGAGGTGAATTTCAGGTCTCTGTCAGATACAATTGTCTTGGGAATACCGTGCAATCGTGCTACTTCCTTCATATAGATATCAACAACATTAGCTTCCTTGTGATTAGTTTTCAATGGAATAAAATGGGCAGCTTTCGTAAGCTTATCCACAACCACCATGATGGAATCATGTTGCTTATCGGTTCTAGGAAATACTGTGATAAAATCCATTGTCACCACTTCCCACTTCCACTCAGGAATTGGTAAAGGTTGCAGCAACCCTGTTGGGTGCCTATGTTCAGCTTTGACCTTCTGACACTCCATACATCTGGTGATGTATTCTGCAATTTCCTTCTTCATACCTGGAAAAAAGTAATGGCTCTTGACTGTTGCCACTATTTTCTGATATCCAAGGTGCCCAACATAAGTCACATTATGCATTTCTTTCAATATTGTAATTCTCAACTCCTGGGAATTAGGGACATAAATTATGTTTTTGTACAAGAGTGTTCCATCATCTTCCAATTTATAATCTTCCACTTTATGTAGCATCTTACCTTGTTCCAGCTTTGTCACCAATTCCGTGTACTACAAATCTACATTTGCAGCTTCTGAAATTCTTCCTTTAATATCAGTTTGATACACACTAATGGTCTTAGCATGTAGTTCATGCACTCTTTTGCTGAGTGTATCAACCACTTTGTTCTCCTTTCCTTTGATATGCTTGATATCAAAGTCGCACTCACAAAGGAATTCCAACCATCTACTCTTCCTAGCATTCAAGGTTGGTTGATCAAACAAATACTTCAGACCATTATGGTCTATCCTCAGTTCAAACCTCCTTCCCATGAGGTAGTGCCTCCATTTCTTCAAGGCGTGCATTATGGCTTCCAACTCCAAATCATGAGTTGCATAATTCTTTTCACGATCCTTCATCTTTCTGGATTCATAACATACAACAAACCCATTTTGACTGAGGATTCTACTCAGTCCTTCTTTGCATGCATCTATACACACTACAAAATCTTCATTCGGATTTGAAATCCTCACGATTGGAGCACTGGTTAACAACTACTTCAATTGTTGGAAGCTTCTCTCACATTCTTTTGTCCATTGAAATTTCTTTTCATTCCTTTGCAAGGAAGTGATGGGGTGAGCTATCCTTGAGAACTCTGCAATGAATCTCATGTAATAGCCAACTAGAACCATAACGTATTTGACTTATGTCACACTCTTGGGTGTTAACCATTCTCTAATGGCTTCAATATTCTAAGGATCCATTGTCATCCCATCCTTTGAAATGATATGTCCCAAATAATGGATCTGCTTTTGATAAAATGAACACTTGCTCAATTTGGCATTCAGTTGGTGCTCTCTTAGAACCTACAACACCATCTTCAAATGATGTTCATGCTCTTCCTTCGACTTGGAATACACCAGGATGTCATCCAAAAATACTATGACAAACTTGTCTAGATATTCCCTGAATACACCATTCATTAGGCACATGAAAACAACGGGTGCATTTGATAACCCAAATGGCACCACTCTGAATTCATAATGACCATACCTTGTTCTGAAGGTTGTATTCCTGATGTCTTTATCCTTTATCCTTACCTAGTGGTACCTTGACCTAAGATCTAATTTTGAAAATATCTTGGCATCCTTCAACTGATCAAAGATATCATCGATCCTTGGCAAGGGATACTTGTTCTTTATAGTAACTTTATTCAAATGTATGAAATCGATGCATAGTCTCAATGTCCCATCTTTCTTCTTCATGAACAAGACTGGGGCACCCCAAGGTGACACACTTGGGCAAATATACCCCTTCTTCAGAAGTTCTTCAAGATGCAATTGCAGTTCTTTCAACTATCGTGTAGTCATTCTATAAGGATGTTTTGACACTGGAGTTACTCCAAGCATCAGGTTTATAGACAAATCAATATCTCTCTTAGGGGGTAGTCTAGGTACCTCCTTGAGTACATATTTCAAATATTTTAATACTACATGGTCTTCAATATTTGACACCTTATCCTTAGGTGCTTCTTCCATATGAGCTACAAATATTTGGCAACCCTTCCTATAACACTTCTTCAACTGCATTGCTTAGATTTCTCTGATAGTGACTTCCCTTGGGATTCCCTGCACTTTCCTTAGGTTTCCTTCCTCATACAGCCAAATGAACTCCTTGTTACGACAGTCTAAGATGGCATGGTGTTGGTCCAACCAATCCATCCCAATTAGACAGTCATAGGAACCTAAAGGTAACATGTTCAATTAAACCCTTGTGCTCAGTCCATTCATGTCCATTGGACAAG
>SNQJ01S0013924.1:70826-87000 GCA_010110895.2 Picea sitchensis
AGAACCACTTGTATTTACTGCATGTATGAATCCATCAACCGCGGGTTTATGCGCATAAAGACAGATCTCTGTGGCTTAAAGACGTCGGAATACGTCTCTACCCTGAAAAAAAAATACCCACAATTTCTGCCAAGGAAAGTTCTCTGATACCACTTGCAAGATACCAGATATATAAAATATGCAAAACAGAAATGAAATGCTAGAAATGACTGAATGACAGTAAAATATCCAACATAATCTTCACAATACACATAAATGATATACGAAATAGCAACAGAAATAACACTTTGATTCAGATAGCAATGTTCACAGGCCTCTTCGAGGGGGAAACCTCCAGTCGAGCAACGCTTTGTTACAATAATCTCCAAGCTAGGGTTCTCATACCCTCGCCTCTTATTTATACTAAATATGTCTATTAAGAGAAGCATCTAGAGGAAGATCCTTCTAGAAGCGGAAGCTTCTTTTAGGTCTTCTTACATCCACCTTATTCTATTTTATTGAAAGGCCTTATTAATATTGACCTTTATTACATCCGAATACATTGATCTACCTATGTGCGGGTTAGGACCTTAACAATTTATATGTGATGTTAGTATGTGATACTTACTATATTATCATGCATTTCATTGTGATGATGATTATTGTTGATTTCATTAATTCTGTATGATCGCAGTAATTATATGTTACTCTGTTAAGCAATTTAACTTCATTTAAATGCATATTACATAAGTATGAGAATGTTGTTCCACGTAGTAGTGTTTGCCCAGCCAGTGGGATGATGGCCGGGGACGTTACAACCTGGTTCTCTTCAGTGGAACCTTTCTTGAGAACTCCTGCTCATGATATTCTAAATATACTTCTCTATTTCATTCCAAATGGTCACCTTCACTTGAAAAACTATGTTGTTCTCATCTCTCAAAAACTTACTTTGTTGATTCTTCCACAAGCATTAGTATACTACAATTTTCTCTCTACAACTTCCTTGTTCTATCATGCTACTATTACCTGGATCCAGAATACATTTTAGACCAAATCAATTTACAAATTTTACCTAAGAGATATTTCTCCATGATCTCATTCCTCCTCAGATCCCAAATATGAACTCAATTTTCACCTTTGCTTCATGCACCTCTAAAATTTTGCATGCATCTCCAATCTCTGTAAATAACATCAATGTTCTTCCTCTTCTCCAAAACTCATTCTCTGTAATTTACCAATCCTCTATTTACAACAATAGAATTCCAATCCCACAGAGCGTTATTATGCTATGATACCAAAATTATGATCTTAATGGTCAAAACCCACAATAAGGCAACCTCTCTTATGCTCAGGGTACTATATATGTCCTCTCTTGATGATTGTGCAAGGATATATGAACTATTTAGGTGTACATACCTATTTCAAATGCTCATTTCCATTTCATAAATCCTCCTCAGTTTCACTGTGTTCTATGAATAAGTTGACAGTTCATTGAGCTCCCAATTCAAGCATATAATCTCGTCTCTCTTCAGAAGTTCATAGGAACTTCTTCTAACAATGTCCAGTTTCGATGGGGTATTAAAGGTATCTTTATAGAATACAAGATCTATGACCTGGCTCAAAAAATAAAGTATCTAACACATAAAAGGTTTGAGCCCTTAGATGATGACCTTATTTCTCCATACAATCAATTTTGGGGACCTCGGGTTTATGCAGGAGGCACAATCTTTAGCACCATTCCTCATGCAATCAAGGCCTTGTGACTACGACTAACACTGAAGGATATAGTGCTAAGCCATAATAAGCGATTTTCCCACCTTGACAAATCGACAACTACATTTTAATATGGAGTTGAGATGGAAGGTTGTGGTACTTTCAGGGACCAAAGAAATTTCCCAAATATCAAAACAAGTGGGGCCGAAATGCACCTCCCCTTGACACGTGGAATACTAATCGATGTATGAAATTATTTCACAACCCTCATGTCATTTAAGCCCCACATGTTTACATGACACAAAATGTTCTATGTCATTGGATCTTCTGCTTAAATTCTATATGATGGTGTTGGTTTGTTCTTCCTGTACAACCAACGAATAATCAGGATCATTGATCTGAAATGGTCAACAAATAGGATTCACTCATTTATCATTTGTCCAAGCTTCTACATCATTAACGAAGAAGATAGATCATCGATCCTGAAAGTGATCGATGGCCATCTAATTGGATTCCCTAACTTTGATGTTTTGATCATTAACCTGTATCGGGATGAGCTTGCAATTACACCATTTACAATTATGAAAAGACATACTATGTACCAAACCGACACAATATTTCCTTACTTGGCATGGTACTCGAGACTTATTTAGCTCCAATTACCCAAATACCTCTTATACCTTCAATACCAATTCTATCGATACATAACACACATATAATGGACAAAGGTTCACATATTCAAAACATTGTAGCACTCTAAATAGAGTGTTTTCTTTCCAATAACCACACATATATTGTACACAAAGTTACAAAAGGCTCCCAATGCCTTTTTTCCTGGATTATATTCAACAGGATTTTCTCCTTTTCTTGGCATGATTTCTTCTCTAAATGGAATCCCGTATATGTCATGATCTTCCTATCAATGGCTAACCCTTGTTTCCCTCATGCTTACCATATTTGTACAAAATTATCGTGAACTAGAATTAGTTCGGATCCAAAATAATCTCAACAATTTCTTAATACAGACTTCAGATCCACAAATTACTCCTAAGATCATATAATCACTCAACTCCTCTCTTTGAGGCCTTTCCTATTTAGGAAGTCTCGATTTCATTCACAACTAATTACATTAATATTTAGAAACCAACCATTATCCTCCTTACCAATACCACTCTTCTAGATACATGCACACAAACTCAAGAAATACAGCATTTCATTAGGGAACCAACTCCCTTAGTAAAATTTGAGAGACCCCCAAGTCTTCTCCTTAGATCTTAGATTTTAGAGCTTATATGCTCTTGCATCATCCTACTGAGGTTGAAAACATTCATGATCTACTGATCATGTGTTTCCATAAGCTGATGAAGTCCGCCTAGATCCCAAACTTGATTTTGTAGTTGTCCAAATGCCTTACACATGTTTTGTTGTTGCATAGCTTCTATCTACTAGTTCATTCTCCTCCTTTCAATCAGTTTCAAATTATGATTGACCAACTCCTTTCCCAAAAGCATTCTCCATCTGGACTACTCCATCATCATCTCCCATAACTCTTTAATAACAAAATCAATTTATGCTATTTCCATCTCCTGAAATACCTTGTTGTCCTAATAAGCATCTCCTTGGGCTGCATATACTTGTTGTAGTTTACTGATGTTGTTTTCCATTGGCTGCATTATATTTTTAGTTCCACACCTTTGGCCATTCTCAATACTTTGAGAACATTCATGCATCAAATAATTCACACTTTCCAATTCCATACTTAAGTTATGGAATCTTTCCTGCAAACTTTGTTCTTGTATCTAATTAAAACAACAAATTAAAGCCAAAATTTTCATACCTTCACTTACCAAATCAACATCATCATCATTAGCCAATTCCATAATTAGTTTTTTGTACACTTGTGTAGCCCAATGCAACATTTCCTTAGCAGAACTATATTCAAAGCAATTCAATGGTTTACTTGTATCTTCAACATCCTCCACATCTTTATCATTCTTATCATTGCTTCCATGGAGCAATATTGCCACAATCTCAAACCTAATAGAATTTTGAATGTGTCCCCCTTTGATGCCTAAATAAGAAAACTCTTTCCTCGTTACCTTCTTGGATGATTCCCAATCTTCCCAACCTAAACATATAAACCAATTGTCAAAGTTAAAAATACAAAATTATGTTTTTGTCATTTTCATCCCATGTTTTTCTGAACACTTCATGCATTCATTTTGGTTCTCTGTTGAAGATATAATATCTCTAGGTTTTTGGCCAGTACTCCAATTTGTTGAAGTATGCTTATGTCCCTTTTCTTGACATAATTCTATAATCACGTCATCCTCTAGTGTGTGGCTTCTCACAAACACATTTTCCTGGGATTTCTTATATTCCTCCAACCAATCAATGGGGCTTTCAACATCATCCTTGAGAATCAATTCTTGCTCAGGTTTACACCATTGAACTTCGTCATCCATCTTGATTTCATCAACAACATCCAGGTCATGTGTTGTTGTTATTCTTTTAGAAAGCATATCTCCACCTTATCCTACTTGCATGACAATCTCAACTAATTGTCCAGTTTCTTACCCTATAATCACATACAATGGGTTAAAAAAAAATTAAGATTACTATCCTCATCCAATTCCTCTATGAGCACATCATCATGTTGATATTAACTCTGCAAAGAGTTCATGAGAGTTTCTGCAAGTGGGTCCTTCTTTTCATATCCTTCTCCAAGGATATCTCCTTCCTCTGGTTCACAATAAAAAATATGCATCCCATACTCAGCTTCTCTGATTTCCTCTTTCAGCTTGGCATACATACTCTATCTCAGGTTCACCTCCAGTGACTGCTATCTCACTTTATTCTTTCTCAATCTCCATCAATACCATTGGTCTTTCTCACCTTCATCTAGAAAATTTTCTATCATACTAAGTCTTTCTTTCAACTCATCCAACTCTATAGAAAAGTCTTCTTGACTCATCCCTTTTATGCCATGTTCCTTGGTATCCATTTTCCTCTTGTTGTTGCTTCCCTCATGTCTATCAATAGTCATCTTCTCTTACTTCTTATGTGGACTCTCCTTTCCCACCTATGAGTTGCAACAAGCCTGCTTCATATCTCTGTAACACGTCTCCTTCTTGTTACCAATACCAAGTCATCCTCTTGGCATCTACCTAGTTCTCTGCAATGAAACCCTTCTTGAGCACTCCTTCTCATGAGATTCTAAAGCTACTTGGCTACTAGATTGCAACTGCTCACCTTCACATGAGAACCTGTGTTGTTCTCATCTCTCAACAAACTTACTTTGTTGATTCTTCCACAAGAATTACTCTACTACATGTTTCCCTCTACAACTTCCTTTTTGTACCATGTTGTTATTACCTGCATCCACAATACATTTTAGAAAAAAACAATTTACAAATTTTACCTGAGATATTTTTCTCCATTATCTCATTCCTCCTTTTGGCTGGAACTCCTAATCAGATCCCAAATATGAACTCAATTTTCACCTTTGCTACCTGCAACTCTACAAATATGCATGCATCTCAAATATTTGTAAAGAACATCAATGTTCTTCCTCTTATCCAAAACTTATTCTTTGTAATTTACCAATCCTCTATTTACAACAATAGAATTCCAATCCCAAAGACCATTACTATGCTATGATACCAAAATGATGACCTTAATGGTCAAAACCCACAGTAAGGAAACCTCTCTTATACTCAGGCTACTCTATAATTCCTCTCTTGAGGATTGTCCAAGGATCTCTGAACTATTTAGGTGTACATACCTGGTTCAAATGCTCATTTCCATTTCATAAACCCTCCTTAGTTTTATTGTGTTCTATGAATATATTGACAGTTCATTGAGCTCCCAATTCAAGCATATAATCTCGTCTCTCTTGAGAAGTTCATAGGAACTTCTTCTAATAATGTGCAGTTTTGATGGGGTATTAAAGGTATCTTTATACAATACAAGATCTATGACCTGGCTCAAAAAATAAAGTATTTAACACATAAAAGGTTTGAGCCCTTAGATGATGACCTTATTTCTCCATACAATCAATGTTGGGGACCTCGAGTTTATGCAGGAGGCACAATCTTTAGCACCATTCCTCATGCAATCGAGGCCTTGTAACTGGGACTAACACTGAAGGATATAGTGCTAAGCCATAATAAGCGCTTTGCCCACCTTGACAAATCGACAACTACGTTTTAGAGTTGAGATGGAAGGTTGTGGTACTTTCAGGGGCCAAAGAAATTTCCCGAATATCAAAACAAGTGGGGGTCGAAATGCACCTCCCCTCGACACGTGGAATACTAATCGATGGATGAAATTATTTCACAACCCTCATGTCATTTAACCCCCACACATTTACATGACACGAAATGTTCTATGTCATTGGATATTCTGCTTCAAATTCTATATGATGGTGTTGGTTTGTTCTTCCTGTACAAGCAACGAATAATCGAGATCGTTGATCTGAAATGGTCAATGAAAAAGATTCACTCGTTTATTGTTTCTCCAAACTTCTACATCATTAACGAAGAAGATGGATCATCGATCCTGAAATTGATCGATGGCCATCTAATTTGATTCCCTAACTTTAATATTTTGATCATTAACCTGTATCGGGATGAGGTTGCAATTACACCATTTACAATTATGAAAAGACATACTATGTACCAAACTGACACAATATTTCCTTAGTTGACATGGTACTTGAGACTTATTCAGCTCCAATTACCTAGATACCTCTAAGACCTTCAATACCAATTCTATCGAGACATAACACACATATAATGGACAAAGGTTCACATATTCAAACCATTGTAGCACTTGAAATAGAGTGTTTTCTTTCCAATAACCACACGTATATTGTACACAAAGTTACAAAAGGCTCCCAATGCCTTTTTTCCTGGATTATATTCAACATGATTTTCTCCTTTTCTTGGCATGATTTCTTCCCTAAATGGAATCCCATATATGTCCCGATCTTCCTATCAATGGATAACCCTTATTTCCCTCATGCTTATCATATTTGTACAAAATTATCCTGAACTAGAATTAGTTCGGATCCAAAATAATCTCAACAGTTTCTTAATACAGACATCAGATCCACAAATTACTCCTAAAACCCTATAATCACTCAACTCCTCTCTTTGAGGCCTTTCCTATTTAGGAAGTCTCAATTTCATTCACAACTAATTACATTAATATTTAGAAACCAACCATTATCCTCCCTACCAATATCACTCTTCTAGATACATGAACATAAACTCAAGAAATACAACATTTCATTATGGAACCAACTCCCTTAGCAAACTTTGAGAGACCCCCAAGTATTCTCCTTAGATCTTAGATTTTAGAGCTTAGATGCTCTTGCATCAGCCTACTAAGGTTGAAAACATTCATGATCTATTGATCATGTATTTCCATAAGCTGATGAAGTCTTCCTAGATCCCAAACTTGATTTTGTAGTTGTCCAAATGCCTTACACACGTTTTGTTGTTGCATGTCTTCTATCTACTAGTTCATTCTCCTCCTTTCAATCAGTTGCAAATTATGATTGACTAACTCCTTTCCCAAAAACATTCTCCATCTGGACTGCTCCATGATCATCTCCCATAACTCTTTAATAACAAAATCAATTTATGCTATTTCCATCTCCTGAAATCCCTTGTTGTCCTAATAAGTATCTCCTTGGGGTGCATATCCTTGTTGTAGTTTACTGATGTTGTTTTCCATTGGATACATTATATTTTTAGTTCCACACCTTTTTCCATTCTCAATACTTTGAGAACATTCATGCATCAAATAACTCACACTTTCCAATTCCATACTTAAGTTATGGAATCTTTCCTGCTAACTTTGTTCTTGTATCTGATTAAAACAACAAATCAAAGCCAAAATTTCCATACCTTCACTTACCAAATCAACAACATAATCATTAGCCAATTCCATAATTAGTTTTGTGTACACTTGTGTAGCCCAATGCAACATTTCCTTAGCAGAACTATATTCAAAGCAATTCATTCGTTTACTCGTATCTTAAACATCCTCCACATCTTTATCATTCTTATCATTGCTTCCATGGAGCAATGTTGCCACAATCTCAAACGTAATATAATTTTGAATGTGTCCCCCTTTGGTGCCTAAATAATACAACTCTTTCCTCATTACCTTCTTGGATGATTCCCAATCTTCCCAACCTGAATATATAAACCAATTGTCAAAGTTACAAATACAAAATTATATTTTTGTCATTTTCATCCTATGTTTTTCTGAACACTTCATGCATTCATTTTGGTTCTCTGTTTAAGATATAATATCTCTAGTTTTCTGGGCAATACTCCAATTTGTTGAAGTATGCGTATCTCCCTTTTCTTGACATAATTCTACAATCACATCATCCTCTAGTGTGTGGCTTCTCACAAACACATTTTCTTTGGATTTCTTATATTCCTCAAACCAATCAATGGGGATTTCCACATCATCCTTGAGCATCAATTCTTGCTCAAGTTTACACCATTGAACTTCGTCATCCATCTTGATTTCATCAACAACATCCAGGTCATGTGTTGTTGTTATGATTTTAGAAAGAATATCTCCACCTTCTCCTACTTGCATGACAATCTCAACTAATTGTCCAGTTTCTTACCCTACAATCACATACAATGGGTTAAAAAAAAAATTAAGGTTACTATCCTCATCCAATTCCTCTATCAACACGTCATCATGTTGATATTAACTCTGCAAAGAGTTCATGAGACTTTATGCAAGTCTCTCCTTCTTTTCATATCCTTCTCCAAGGATATCTCCTTCCTCTGGTTCACAATAAAATATATGCATCCCATACTCAGCTGCTATGAGTTCCTCTTTCAGCTTGGCATACATACTTTATAGCAAACTCATCCAACTCTATAGCAAAGTCTTCTTGACTCATCCCTTTTATGTCATTTTCCTTGGTATCCATTTTCCTTTTGTTGTGCCTTCCCTCATGACTATCAATAGTCATCTTCTCTTACTTCTTATGTGGACTCTCCTTTCCCACCTATGAGTTGCAACAATCCTCCTTCATATCTCTGTAACACGTCTCCTTCTTGTTACCAATACCAAGTCATCCTCTTGGCATCTACCTAGTTCTCTGCAATGAAGCCTTTCTTGAGCACTCCTGCTCATGAGCTTCTAAAGCTACTTGGCTACTAGATTGCAACTGCTCACCTTCACTTGAGAACCTATGTTGTTCTCATCTCTCAACAAACTTACTTTGTTGATTCTTCCACAAGAATTACTCTGCTACACGTTTCCCTCTACAACTTCCTTTTTGTACCATGTTGTTATTACCTGCATCCACAATACATTTTAGAAAAAATCAATTTACAAATTTTACCTGAGACATTTTTCTCCATTATCTCATTCCTCCTTTTGGCTGGAACTCCTAATCAGATCCCAAATATGAACTCAATTTTCACCTTTGCTACCTGCAACTCTACAAATATGCATGCATCTCCAATATTTGTAAAGAACATCAATGTTCTTCCTCTTATCCAAAACTCATTCTTTGTAATTTACCAATCCTCTATTTACAACAATAGCATTCCAATCCCAAAGAGCATTACTATGCTCTGATACCAAAATGATGACCTTAATGGTCAAAAACCACAGTAAGGAAACCTCTCTTATGCTCAGGCTACTCTATAATTCCTCTCTTGAGGACTGTCCAAGGATCTCTAAGATATTTAGGTGTACATACCTGGTTCAAATGCTCATTTCCATTTCATAAACCATCCTCAGTTTTACTTTGTTCTATGAATTTTTTTTACAGTTCCTTGAGCTCCCAATTCAAACATATAATCTCGTCTCTCTAAAGAAGCTCATAGGAACTTCTCCTAACAATGTGCAGGTTCTCTGGCACATTAAAGGTATCTTTCGATAATACAGGATCTCTGACCTAGCTCAACCAATAAAGTCTTTAACGCATAAAAGGTTTGAGCCCTTAGATGATGACCTTATTTATCCATACGATCAACGTTGGGGACATGGGGTTTATGCAGGAGGCACAATTATTTAGCACCAGTTCTCATGCAATCGAGACCTTGTGACTGGGGTTAACAATAAAGGATCTAGTGCTAATCCATAGTAAGTGCATTTCCCACCTTGACAAATCGACGACTACGTTTTAATCTAGAGTTGAGATGGATGGATATGGTACTTTCAGGGGCAAAGGCCTTTCCCGGATCTCAAAACAAGTGGCGGCAGAAATGAACCTCCTCTCGACACGTGGAATACCAATCGACACATGAAATTATTTCGCAACCCTCCTATCATTTAACCCAAATGTATAGTCTTTGTAAATTCAATTATGAAGAATATATAAAATTAAATATTAAAATAATAATAATAATATTGTGTAATCCTATTTAAATATTAATGTTAATTAAAATAAATTTATGCTAATTTAAATTAATTTTTGTAAAATATATGTATACTTTGCTCTTATTTACTCTTTCTTTCGTCATAAACAAGTCTAAGTAGCATATCCCTCAACCTAAAATACTTGAAAATAAAAGTGAAACTCAAAATTGAAATATGATCAGTTTCTTACCTTCCCCTCTTTTCTCTCTAATTTTAATAGCTTCTTGCATTCTAGCAATATTTATTAAATCGCCCTATACAAATTGAGGGATACGTATGACATATTTGTGCTTAAGTCAATGTTGTATTTTCGTGAACTCCACGGAAGTCAGCTCGGGCTTTCAAGTCGCAGACGTCTCCTGCTATGCCGTCAAAGATAATCTCAAAATTCTAATCACTGAAAGAAAAAGAAAAAGAAAGAATCCCACAGGATAACCCCACATCCCCGAATGTTCGGCTAGTTCGCCATGTAAAACGGCGTTTGAATTTTAAGCCTCTGGATTGTTGACTCGTCACGTTGTAGTTATTCCGTAATCGATTAGTAGAGCTCTTTGTCAAGGCTGCGCGAACGGAAGAATGAGAGGTAAAAAGACAGGTCGTTGAGGGCGGGCGATGCTGAAAATTGTTACGGAAGATGGATCCGAATCGCGAAGCACATCCATACACCCATGCATATCTGATGTTCTAGGGTTACCTTCTCTCATAGATTTCCACTTTCATCTTATTTAGAATTACTTTTTCATCCTAGGGTTACCTTCTCTCATAGATTTCCACTTTCATCTTTATTTAGAATTACTTTTTCATCATTCTCCATCATATGGCATATAATCTTGTTCCATGGAGGTGGGTGTGGGGTCACCTTTCCCTTTCTGGAAGATGCCACGCAGACGTAGACATGGCGTCAGATATGGGATATTCAGATCGCCTTGTTCCCATCTTTCGGCAAACGGAAACCGGCCCATTCCCATCAATGGAAACCGCCCCTCGTTCTAGTCCACCGGCAACTTTTAGCCTACATCCCATCAGGTGGATTGAACGGCCGATTTCCTTGAAGTTCTGCATTGAATTCTCTCCGTGGAATCAAGCTGTGAATATAGGTTATTATGCATGGGTCTTGGGTGCGTCCAACAACATCTTCGAAGCTTATGCTTTATATACATGCTGCATGCTGCATTACAATGGAGCGAAATATCTCAAAAAAATTGCATCATTCAAAGATTCTTTGAGTATTAAGGATATTAGAAAGAGGTTTGGAAAATTTAAATTTTTCATATAAAGAGGGACTTGAACCTTTTAGTTGATAGTTGGGGTTAAGGTATAAGGTAGGTTCAAGACTTTAACAAGGAGTTATAGAAATCAACGGAGAAAGTGGATCATTTTCATTTTTTTTTATTTTTTTTTTTAAGCGTTGTTTAATTTTTTTATCGAATGGTTTTTTTAGTTGGAATTTTTTTATATAAATCTTATGTTGCATGAGTTTTCGAAACTTGGGAATGTAGTAGAAGTTTCTCTCAAATTTATAGAAAATTTGAATTTGGGAGCGGCAATAATATATATTAAAAAAATATAAAAAATATAAAAAATTACAATGATACTTTTGATTACATTGTATAGAGATATTGATACATTTTAAATCTTATTTCAATAAAATTGAAGTTGAATCTAGTACAATGTTTCTCCTATTGCAACAACTACAATATTAAAATGACTAATTTAATTTGTGCTAATAATTATATGAATATATTTAACATAATAATGAAACTTTAATATCCACAAATATTCCAACATCTTTGTAAATTTGAAGCATTATTCTTTTTTTATTGAAAARAAACAAAATAGTACTACTCTTCTACTATGAAAATACAATAAAAGTCAATGATATGGTTGGTTGATATCAACTACAGAGTGGAGCAAATGCTTGTAGTGGATAGGGTATTGATTTATTCTATTTCAATAATTAGTTYGGGCTTGAAGGAAAACATAAATGCATTAAAAGTTTTTCATATCCACAACTATAAAGTGAGTATTATTAAGTTTTTTTACTTTACYAATTTTTGAAATAATATTTACATGTAGTTTAGTCTTAGTTTTACAGTGATATTTTGAATAAATATAATGAAAATATTTGTAAGAAGTTATGTATTTGTAATAAAGGAATAAATATATTTACATTTTAGTTTAATATAATTCTAATTTAAAGCTTTCTTTTAGGACACTCGTTCCGAAGCTCCCATTTCTTTCATGTTGAAACTCCCAAAAATCTCCCAAGTTCCCAAAAGAGTTCCCAGCCAATTGGGGACGTTCTCAACTAGTTCCCAAGCTCCCGGAATTTAGGGAACTTGGAAACTAGATGTTGAAAATAGGGAGCCGTGTGCAACATTGCATAAATCTGTACAAAATAGTTATATTTTGTTGTTTAAAATCCATTTTTGAATACATAAATGGATTCAAAATGCTAAGAAACACTCGGATTATAGATAAATAATCACTCAAATCTACACATCTAACAATTTCTTGTCTGATTTCAAGCAAATATCTGCTAAAAAATCTCCAAAAACAAATAGTTTCTTAGACTAAAAGTTATGTCTACTAAGAGTTATGTCTTGAGGAAAATTGCCAACTCATCATGAGAGTCATTAGTAACAACGCCCCTTACTTCACACATACGGTATTACATATCAAATGTTCCTGCATTCACTATGAAATGAATGTAACTCCGTTTTTAGGTAGTAGTTGAGGCTAGTTATGAAGGTGACCTTTCTCCCTCTTGGACGATGTCACCTTTCATGGTTCTGGGTTTTTGTATGTTACCTCTTGGATATAATATTAAATGCTCCCATCTTCATTTGAACTCTTTGCTTTATGTCTTGTACTTCATTACAAATTGTGGTTCGGGTAGAGATAACTTTTAGGTTTTGATATTTTTTTATGTTGAGGTTTCAGATGTTCAAGATCCATCTTGGAATGACTTTAAAAAAGTTTCAAGTTGTCATGAAAAATGAAAAATTTGTTCAGGTAAACAATTCTGCTGTACAACAATTATAAAATAATTTATGAGAATTTGAGAATGCTATGACTTTGTTGGTTCAAAGGATGGATACAAATTTCAGAGAATATGAGACAGTTTTGGCTTAAAAAGCCCTCTAAATTTATATGTATAATAAATGAATGTTATTTTGTCAATAATATAATATGTATATATAATTTTTTGGCCAATCTTTTAATCAAATATATAATCTTATAAAATCATAGCAAATATTTTAGAGATGCTTTTACAAATTTTATCTTAATTAAAAATATATTTTAAAATAAATAATAATAATAATTAAATATTTTAAAAAATGAAAGTGAAAAAAAAAACCAATAAATAAATAAAAATAATAATATAAATGCTATAAAAAAATATAAATACATTTAATTATATATAAAAATAAAAATAGTTTAAATATAATAATATTATATAAAATATTTTTGTTACAATTTTAATTTAATTGAAAAGATATTTCAGAAAGAAAATCAATATAGTATAATGATAAGTGGTAAAAGTGGTTAGCGTCTGTATTTTATTTCTTAAAAATTAATAAGAATGAATCTTAAAATTTTTATGTGTATTGATAAATGATTAAAAATTTAAAATATATAAAAAAATTATAAAAATAATACTTATTTAAAATTAAAAAGCTACAAAACATTACTTAAAAATTATTTCTTAAAAATTGATAAAAATGAATCTTAAATTTTTTATGTATATTGATAAATGATTAAAATTTAAAATATACAAAATACATATATGTTAAAGAAATTATTAAACTAATACTTGTGTAAAACTAGGAAGCTAAAAAAAACATTCCTTAAACAACATATGGGACTGTTTTAAAAAGAGTAAAGTTGGGTTTTATTTCCTTACCTATATAATTGTAAATTTTATTTAAATATATATAAATTGTATAAATAAAAATAAAATAAATATATTCATATCAAAAATATAAAATATAGTTAAAAAAATAATTAATGAAAAATAAATATAATTTTAAATTTTATTTAANCTTACCTATATAATTGTAAATTTTATTTAAATATATATAAATTGTATAAATAAAAATAAAATAAATATATTCATATCAAAAATATAAAATATAGTTAAAAAAATAATTAATGAAAAATAAATATAATTTTAAATTTTATTTAAATACTTATAAATTGTATAAATAAAAATAAAAAATATATATTTATATAAAAAATACAGAAAAAAAATAATTAATAAAAAATACATAAACAAAACAACATACAAAACATAAAACAAATAAACATAAAACAAATAAGCAAGAATATCTCTATCTAAATATCATGCTAAATTAAAAAATAAAAAATAAAAAGAAAATAATCATTACTTTTCTGTTTTTATTAGCTCTCTTTGAAGTTACACCAAAGCAAGTCATTTGTGGCAATCCCTGCGTTGATCAATTTGAAAAAGATATCGTCAGAAATACTTTAAGCTGTATAATAATCATTACTTTTCTCCTTTCAATCAACTCTGGTTGAAAATAAACCAAAGCAATCTTTGCGTTGATAAATTGAAATTCTGTTTAAAAATCTGTATATACAATTTTGTGAAAATATTTAACACATACCAATAAAACTCTTTTCAAATCTAAGCTTCCTTCTATAAAACATTAAAGTTATATAAATATATTTAGTCAAAAATTAAATACTATTTTTCAAATCTTTGCGTTGATAAATTGAAATTCTGTTTAAAAATCTGTATATACAATTTTGTGAAAATATTTAACACATACTAATAAAACTCTTTTCAAATCTAAGCTTGCTTCTATAAAACATTAAAGTTATATAAATATATTTAGTCAAAAATTAAATACTATTTTTCTTCTAACATTAATTTTCACATATTAAACTTATCATATATTAAACTAAATACATTATATAAATATATTCAATCAAAAACTAAATACTATCTTTCTTCTATTAAACTTATCATATATTAAACTAAACACATAGCACATATTGAACCATATTAAATACTATTCGACTTTAGAGTTATTTTCAATTTCATATCGAGGGAGGAGCAAGGATGAAAACGTTGATGGGGGCATTAATGAAAATAAGAATTATTTGGCACAAAGCTACCATCCAAAAGACCCGTCTTTAATTTCGGTAAACGCATAGAGGGTGATTTCCCAATTCTCAATGAGAAGAGCATGGAAAAAATGAGTTTTTCTTATGTTGTGAGGGCTGAATATCAAGGTCCGGTGACTGAGAGCTGAGTATCTTACCCAACTAGCCTACAACAGATTGGACAGTAAAAAACTAGAAGAGCCTAATGATATATGAGAGCTGGAAAAACACAATTAGGGTAGAAGGGATTGGACAATTAAAAACATTGGTCATTGGAGTACAAAGAATTCGACAATAAAAAACCTTCTCTAATATAACAATAAGAGAGTGGACAGATTGAGCCACTAGGAGTCATACTAGTCTATCTATTTTATATTTAAGTTGATCTAGCGTTGAGTAGGTCCTTGGTCCAAGCATATGAAAGGAATAAATTTTATGCAAAAAGCCATTGGAGGACAAAGAATTGGACAATAAAAAAACCTTCTATAATATAACAATAAGAGAGTGGACAGATTGAGCCAGTTCATTGGTTCTGGGGACTTGAACTTGTATATCTTAACTAACCAAACTATGTTAAATTGGAGTGTCCCAAACACCAACTACACTATAAAATTATTGGACAATAAAGACTACAAGAAATTAGAAAATTACTTTATATTTTTGAATTGAAGCAGTAGTTGAGCAAAGTAATTGTTCAAAGCAGTGCCACACAACCCAACAGATTAAAATATACGATGCATTTGTGTCAATCTAAAACGTAAACATACAACAATAAACCCACATTAACATTGAAATTAATATTTCCCTTTCCGATCATTGAAGGAATATAAATACACAAATAAGAACAAAGAAAAATAATATTCTCTTTCCCATCATTTAATTGAATTTATTCCACTTTTAAAAAAAATGAATACAATATGACAGTGAAATCCTCTAA